>JAUPFT010000021.1:39923862-40056362 GCA_036936625.1 Parnassius smintheus behrii
TTTTAATGCGGAACCCTAAGCACAAAAAGTAGTATACACTGTAAGTAGGAGTGAGAGTTAGTCGCGCGTATTTATCGCAACTAAAATAGCCACCTGTCACTGTGACAAACTGAAAGAACAGCTCAGCTCAGAGAATTAACTACCTACCAAGACTGTAATAACGGACCGCTATTTTGGAACATATTTTAGGAACTGTTATTTATTTGGATATAGAACAGGTAGAGTAGATATTATTTGCTGTTACAGTCCACTCCTAAAGCAAAGAAAAACTTAAAGACGTCACTTATAATTATGTATAGTTATTCCTTAAAACTGTCAAAGTCGTCAAACGTAATGTCAAACAACACTTATAAGTACTCGACATTGGATAAAACTTGTAAAATTAAGTTTTATTTAGTTCAACATTTCAACGTCAGTACACGGTATGTCAGTTCTCGATACGTCTGCAAAATCAGATCAACTAGACTTCCAAAAGTAGGTTGAAATTGAAACAAACAAACAGGTCAAGGAACCTAGCTCCAATGACTGATTCATCATGATTGGCAGGCGGATTAACGATGCAGTACCAAACGTCTCGTACCGTTGACTCTGCTGCCCGTCGCTGGATTTGTATTTCACCATGCCATGCCATTTATCAAGTCATTAAATTTTTCTGGCAATACCCATGAATGCCATAAAAAACAATAATAGTGAATTCCTACAAACAACAGTCCCAAGATACCGCGACGCTTTGGTCCCTTATCGGCTTATTTTTTACTTTTGTTGTTCCTTTCTTTTCCATGTCGTAAAGTTATTAATAAATTCATCAATATGAGTAGAATAATAGGTTCAATGGATGCTAATAACTTCAATTTCACCCTGTATAATCTTACTTTATTTAGCTTAAATTTATAAATTATCTTACCTAGATCAACACTGTAAGATATAATTGTCTGAGGGCTGGTATGACCCGGAATAATGAGGTATACAAGGCCGAGAACCACGAGAATTAGTCGAGCAGTTGCCAATGTTACGTACATCTTGATGGGGCCAGGCCGTTTCTGTAAGCAGAGAAATTTTAAAGTATCAATATAACTTAACATAGTAAAGAATTTAAAAGTTTTCAAAAGTTAAAATAATATTCTTGAAGATTGCACTTTAACTTTTAAAGTATGCTTTCAAGTCCTATAACAGTTATTGTTTTTTTTTTTTAATTCATAAGAACATCCTTTTCTTAGTCACTAAAAATGGCTGATATACAAAATATAAACAGAATAACTTTAATTCCATGGCAAAACATCTTAGAAGAAAATAAATTGTCCTTAATTTATTTTCTTGTAAAAAAGTGACCTTATCTCCATCGCACAATGTGTAACATTTAATATTTCAAATCGGTATCATCAGCATCATGACACTAAAGATTTCCGACGATTTTTCCCAAGGAATTTCACAAAAACGAACTTTAGCAACCTGCAGTCTTCAAATTCCCGCATGTCCTACCAGTGCATCACTCCGTCTAATGAGGAACTGATATTCATGACGTTTAACGAAACGAGGCTTATCCTCTAAAATATTTCTTTCCCATCGATTGTCGGTTCTTCGAGCTGTCTATATACAATATTTAGCTAAAATCTATGAAATATTTATGCCGAAAGTTGTTAGAAATAATATGATTGAAATATTTTAAATGGGTATGTTTCATCGTCATCTTTGTAATTACAGCTCATCACAAGTCCCCTGATGAACATAGGTCTCGCTCAATGAATGTCAAAAAGCACGATCCTGAGCCAACTGCATCCTCTTACCAGGTCGTCACTACATCTAGTGGAAGGCCGCCTACACTTCACGCATCTGTAAGAGGTTACCGACTCGAGAATCTTTCTCCACCATCGGTTGTCTTTTCGAGCTATATAACCGACCTGTTGCTACTTCAGGTTATAAATCCATTGGCTATAGCGGTTATTCTGGATCTACCGACAATATCCTTATAACGAAGTGTATTACACAAAGAAACTCTCTCTAACTGTAAACACAGCCTTGATCACACCTCGCTAAATGATCATATAACAGTGAATAAGACGTCCCAGATACATATCCAATACGCTCTGTTTATCAAGTTATAACGTACACACGACGAAAAGAAATGACTCTCTCCCGAACGCTGCCCAACCGAGTTGGATCCGTCGATTGACCTCTCGGGTCTCCTATGTAAACATATTTTAAGAACAAGCATTGCTGTCACGTGAGCGTTACACATGACATTCGTTTTGTCCATGTTCATTTTAAGACCTATCTGTTGAGCGAAACTGTTGAGATCATTAAGCATAGTGCTGTGGTTCTCCGGTGATTCTGCCATATGCATGACTATTCTGCCATGACGACTGTACGTTTAATGTAGGGTAAAGAGGTTTTTTCTAAAATAAATTCTTGAGTTAAGAATGTAGTCGATGGACGAATTCGAATCCACGACTATTTATAGTTCGCGGTTCGCACCCTGCCATTATATTATAAATATAGCGGATATGTTCTGAAATAGGCTCAGCAGTACTATCGCTCAAAAAACTGCGCCACAAGGTCATATCTAAATAATAAAGCAAACACGTACCTTGTGCAAGCCAACCAAACAAGCCACATTGATGACCAACCAGATGATGTTCATGGATAGGCCAATCACTAATAAAATTTCGACATGAAGCAGCAGTGGCCTCTCAAGAGACTTAATCTCGGTAACTCTTTCAGTTTCCGCACGTGTTTGATCGATGTCGAAGTGATCAAACCAATGAGTTGAAAATGCTATGTACGCAGTAAGAGTAACGAGGGAAAGCGTATGGATTAGGTTGATGATCTGAAAAAGAAAATAATTTATTGTAGTAGCCGGTGGACGCGCTGTAGTCAAAATTCGATGGTTATTTAAAAAAAAAACTATATATTAAGAAAGTTGTATTTCACTTTCAACCGCTCATTAATATACACAGATATTTAGCATACAAAATATAAAATAAAACCATACATACATCCAACCATACAGTCATTTCATCAACCTGTCAGTAATTATTTGTTAACAGTTTAATTAAAATTACTCAAAACAAATAACGTAGTGATTATAATATAATCTCGCAGTCTCTGCTCTGTACAACAGTTTAGACACAGACTATAATGTGTGTTGACTACTGTGTGTGTATGTTTGTTTCTGCACTACTTCTCCATATAAAATTCTACTAAGGCAAATCTCACACTCTTCCGTGGGCGCAATATGATTAGAAAGAGGTTGGGAGAATAAATTAATAGGTATATATATAAATGCAGGTGGTTTTCTCAAAAAGTGTTAATATAAAGATTATTGGTTAACAAGCCGTGGTATCTCAGGGGCTAAGCTTGACACAAATTTTAGCGTACTTCGTGATTTCAACCCGGCTTTAATCTTCACCAACATCAAACTAAATTGTTAATTAAAATTGTAAGTGCCTGTTTAAAACGTGCTCAGCAGTGGATGAAAACTTAGTGAGAAAACCTGCGTCTAGTAAAATATTTAGAGGATGTAGTCATCCAAAAACAGTAGTGTAGTGCGGTGTACTAATTGCTTCATAACCCTCCCAGAAACGAAATGAGGCCTTGGCCCATTTGTGGGATATATATTGGCTGTGATGTTGCTTTTATTGGTTTACGATAATATTAATTCAGTGTGTTGCGTTGAAATTTCTGTGCAAAACACACCAATTGTTGCACTTATTTCTTTGTAATTGGTAGGTTCGAAATCTAAATTATTTCGACACACATATATATCATATTTCTATTTTATAGCATAGAGCCACACTGCAATTATATTATGGCTGTAGCACGAATGAGTCGGCTCGACCCGGCTAGACCACGCTCTCACAGATTATCAACGTAAAATAGCACCCTAATGCGGTTGTGTTTCGTATGGCGAGTGTAGACAAGCGGTTACTCTTTTTACTGGAAACGAGGCCTCTTAGTCCTCAAGGGTGGAAAAAGTATCTGCATTTTAATTATTAATTATGATTGAGGATATATGTAGATGTTACAGTATCCACATACTATCGGGTGGATTGTTTGTTCGTTTGTCATCCTATTCTTTAAAATAGTATTGATTGTACTAAATAGAATTTCGATTGTGTTCAAAGATTATTGTAATTTATTGTTAATTGATTATCTGTTCGAAAATTTACAATTTTGTTAACATGCCTCATATGCGGTTATTTTTTTTTCTTATCCTTTATTAGCCCATAGCTAGTCACAGGTATCTCTAGTTGTAGGGTGGACTTAAAATATTTGTCACACTTTGGAAGCGGATTAGTACCAAACATTACATACCTTAGACGCTGCTCTACATCATCTGTTTTGTTACGTTTTTGTTAGTTTACGTGTAATTTTAACGAGATTATTTATTACAATCTATCTGATGGTAAGTGGCTACTGCAGTGCATGGAAATCTGCTGCTGACTTCAAACAAAAGAACGCTACAGATGCATTATCACCTCTAGGACTTATATGAAACACCTATAATTCCCCACCCACTATTCTATTATTATACTAGCTGTCTAAGAAGGTTGCAACGAACGAAGTTGTACTAGCAGGGAAGCCATGAGACAATTCTGATGTTGCCCATTGTTGTTTCTTACGACTGTCCCTAAAGAAAATGAGGCGATTGGTTATCTATCGTCGCCAATACACATTCCGTACGAAAATATTAACTTATTATTGGATAATGTTAATTCAAATCAAGTAAATGAATTATCTATAGCAGGGTTTCCCAACCTTTTTATTCTTGAGGCTCCCCGGAATATTAATAATATTTGCATGCCCACCCCCTTTACTTTTACTATAAATACAAGAAATAACTTTAAAAGCTTAAATTAAAAAAATAAATCTTTTTTATCCAAAAAATTTTATAAAATAAGAGTAGGTATTAATGAGACACTTGAGCTTGCATGTTCTGTACCAGTTGGTTGATTCTAGGTTCTGTTCTTGCCAGAGCTATCATCAGGTCGCCATTAAGACGATTTCGCTGTTTAGTTTTAATTAAAACTAGAGCCGAAAATGCTATGTTTTTTTTGCCTGTTTACCACCTTAGTGATAATAAAAAAAAGGAAATGCAAACGCTTTACGCCCCCCTTGACATCTCTCTATGCCCCCCTTGGGAGGCGTGCCCCCCTGGTTGGGAACTCCTGATCTATAGAATGAAAATTAGTAAAATAATATCAAATTTCACACATTACAGAATCCTAAAAGCATCTTTTGTATCCTTGACGAGAATTCTAAATAAGGCACTTAAGCTTTTATACTCTCATTTTCACTTCATTCTTTATACAACAAGTCTACGCTGAACTAAGTGATTAATGTCTTTAGATAGAATTTTTTCGTGCAAAATATTTACGATATATTTTACCAAACTTAAAAGGTAAAGGTGGTAAGGCCTAGTTTATAGAATATTTACTCTGCGAACCATATGGTGCAGAAGCTTACAAAATTATATTATTTTATTATGAACACGTTCAAGAAATTACGAGACATCTTTTTAAGAATTTAGAAACAAAAAATCCAATTTATAGGGGAAGCCTATGTTTAGAAGTATTGAATAGGAAATAATATTTTTATTCAATACCTAATATATATTACAATAATACTTATTGGAAGTCTTATAATACTTATTAGAAGTCTTTGTAACAGTCTAAGGGCGACAATGCATGTATAGCCACATATTTGAAGCAAATTGTTGGACTTTTGGTTTTGGTTTTTTGGTTTGCAATTGTTACATTACGGAAAAAAATTTTTTTTTTTATTTTTTCATTCAGAAACGCTGTAAAAACAAATAACTCATATTTTGTGTTTGAAAACTTAGTGATAATAATAACTGACAACTCAAAATAGTAGTTTTGGCAAACGTTATCATAATATTACGGAATTGTGATGAATACGTGAGCACAAACAAGGAAGGACCACACCCTTAAAACTAAGATGGTTAAAGCTGATGCCTTTTGAATAGTGAATGTAGAATCGGAGACCCTTTTTACTGGTAACGAGGCGTTCAATCTTAGCCCTCAGTGATGACAACGCACTCCCATAAATGCTCGAATGTGGTATTCTATAAAAATCTTTAAGTAATGTATAAAAATATGAAAAAGTGGAAAATCATACCAGATTCAGATAACCTAAAATGAAGCATCCGATTCTTATAGGGATACAGCAGCAGCATTTTGTGAAAAGTGTCCCCGACTGAGATGTCGTAGACATGCTGAAAAAAAAGAAATATTTATGCATATTAATTCTTGGTATAATAATGTCCTACATACAGAATTCCAGTCACCGCAGCCGGTCCCAACGTAGATTAGCCATCTGCGCAGGACTAAGTTATGTGGCACGAGTGTATGTTCAGCACAGGTGCTTTATTCTCTCACTCATATAGTCCGGAGGTAGGGTTATTTGATACGATCGGATAGGGATCAGTGCAGAGAAGTATAACCCATAGTTTAGGCCTTACAGTTGTGAAAAACCTTTGATGTCAGGCGAAGCTGACGCTCTAGTAGGTATTGACGCGGCAAGCGTGTATGCTAGGGGTTGTCACGAAAAATGAATAAAATAATTTTAGATAATATAATACTCATTATCATTCATTAACATTATGTACATACTATTAAGTGAAAAAAATGTTCGTACAAAATCAATTTTATACAAGAAAAAACACATTGATAAGTGTTGCCAATTATTTTCGTGACACTTTTTTTATTGATATTTTGAGTTTTCGATTGTTGTGTATTCTGGTGGTATCTGCAATTATGTGGTGTTAAAATTAGTTCAATAAGTACTCTCGTACGCTTGGTCCAACCGCATTTATTGTCACCATACTCGGTGAAGCACGCTGGCACAAGGTCAGCTCTCCTCCCCCCCCCCCCCTTAACCCCTGTGCTCACACCGTTGCTTTACGCAAATACATTCGTTTCCCAAATGTAAGGTTTTTTTTCTATGGTATAACTGTGCAGTGGCGGAGTAAAAATATATAGTGCATTGGGGTAAGATCGGTCGGAAAGCGCCCGAAACGTCGGGAATTAAAAATAAAAAGTAAAAATAAACGCGATAAAAACCGTAAAAGTAGTTTTAATCATGTGTAGTGTTCGCGTAAATATAAGAAATCATTATAATATATTATGATTCTATAATTAATCGTTGCGACATATAAATATAACAAAAAATAAACTAATGGCAAAAGGGAAAAATAACTAATGGCAACCAACGTTTTATAGTACATCCAAAAAGAAAAGCATCTATTGCAAGAAACAATGCACCATGTTATAATGCGTTCGATGTGGTTCATCCTCATCGTCACAAGCACTTAAACCCCGACAGTCACGGCACCTCTACGCAACCAAGCGCGTCCGTCGCGTAACTTGTCTGAGGGAACTCGCGCGATCGCGTCGCGTGTAACAATTAACAAAATTGACGATTTCTCTAAAGTTTTTTTTATAAGAGCCGTATATAAAACGTACGTAGTTGGAATCGCTATAAAACAAGCTAACGAATTACATACATATTAGGACAGCTTCGTCCTGTAGTCCAAGAGCCAGTGAACCCTCCGAGTAACGGTCTTCCTGTAAGGTTGGAAATTTGTACACTTATCATTTATAGCATGCTAAGGGCAATAGCCATGACTTGGCAGGCGTCAGCCCTGCACGTCATCAGCCCCTTTATTTTTTAAATTGTAAAATAAATAAAGTATATAAACTTGTTTCTGCAAGCTTAAAAATTTAATAGGATGTAGTTTATTTATTGTAAATCTTGAAAAAAAATTGACGGGCGATTGCAATGAGCAAAAGTATGTGACAGGTGAATTGAAAGGAGCATAGTTTATGAGATAAAAAATAAACTTTCTCCTGTATAGTTGAAATTTGGATATGTTTTTGAGTAAACGTTATAAAATAAATATGTAAAATGACAGGCGGTTTTGAATATAAGACCTTGACAGGCGAGGGGCAAGCTGCCAAGGGTTTGCGCGTAAGAGGTGTTACGTGAAAGCCTATAGTGCGAGCTCAGATGAAGTAAAAAAGGTAGATACAGCGCGGCCATTGTTATTGGTGAAGCCAAAAAACTCCGCTCCTTTATGTAAGCACACGCGTTCATGCACACACATGCATCAAACTACGCTCATTTTCGCTCAGTACTTTCCGGGGCGTCTTGCAGTAAATTTGCCTACAAAATGCCATCCTGTGTAGTTAAATGTGTGCAAAAACAATACTAAAGTGAATAAAAAGTCTGAAGCAATATCGTTTCACTCGTAAACACTCAATTAACTATATTTTAATTTGTTATTCCAACACAATTTTGAAGGTTATTCGAAGCACGAATGTCAATGTTTCGAGATTACGTAACGGGAGAATGTTGCCAGTATTTCTTATTTCTAATTGTCAAGATTTGAGTTTTTTATTTAGTTGTTATTATGCTACATCAAATTGAAGTCAAGGTAAATATTTAATTTTTATTATTGCAATAGTAGGTACCTAGTAAATATTTAAATCTCTTTGTTTATGCCTCAATTCCGAGAACACTGCGAGTCAAGTTGCTTATGTAACAAATTAGGCTCCAGGTCGGCTCACACTTTTATCACAAACAAAGTGTCGACTGTTAGACTAGGCAATATAGGTCTTCGATCAACAATACCAACTAGATAACGGGTCACGTACAAAATCATAGCCAAATACTGTCCGCATGAATATAAACTATGAAAAGATATAAATTAAGTAACATTTAGTGTGAAATCAACCTTAAGTTGTAACAAATAAAGTTCTTTTTCCCGTTATTGCCTTGCGAGCTACACTCTCACGTGCAGGAGCTCACGTCTCATGTGCGCTCTTATTTACTGAGATGGATTTCTTGCGACGACCCGACATCTAGTTGGTATCGTTGATCGAAGATAATAGGTACATAATATAGCACATTGAAATACGTCGATCTCCATAAGGCGCTTGATATACGCGCGTTTGTTTACGCCAACCATTCTAGAGGGGGTTGACAGATGAGCGGTTAAGAGTTTATTTTACGATATGATCCCTTCCGCTACAGGAAAGTCTCGCTTCAATCGTAACGCTTGAAAATCATTGGTACCTACTATGAGGATTTAATTTCTAGCATCATAATATACTAGTACATTGTATTATCACTATGTAATATGTTTCTCGGGTACTTCGATCAACAATACCAACTAGATGTCGGGTCGGCGCATCGATCACTAATAACTAATAAAGAACGTTTTTTATTAGTGATCGATGGGTCGGCGCAAGAAATCCATGTAAGTAAATAAAAGCGCACATGAGACGTGAGCTCTTGTTTCGTTTCGTTTAGTTCACTTGAAACACAGCCAATGTAAATACGTTTCACAATGCCGCAATGTGTATAATTATAAGTTGTAAGAATAATGCTCGAAAAAGTAATTTAACGGCCGGAGTGTCTTACTTTCGGTAATTACATGTATAATATGCTATATTTTAAGCTCTAAACTAACAAATAAATCTAAATTAAACAATATTACCGCATGCAATACACGCAAAATTACGCATGAAGTAGATTTGATTTGTAATAATTTTTAATAATTCGTTACCAAAACTTTAAATAATGGTAATTGTTACTTTTGTCTTTGTTTGTGTAATTCCAATAGACACTTAGATTTTTTTAGCTTTCCTAGTTTTCTTCCCCGGTCGAGCCGATAATTGCAGCATGGCTCTACCACGTTTTAAAAGTATGCAATAGGCGATCTTATTACCGACAGCAATTTCTTCCAGACAACCAATAAATGCAGGATTACACGAAGATGACAGAAGTGGGGCAAATTGGTGTGATAAAAAAGAATACACATATTTATACTATATAAACTGTACATAGATACATACATACTACGAACATAGATACATACATACTACGAACATATATACATACAAAAACTAAAATTGATATATATTGCATTATTTAATTAAATGCAATCAATATACTACATACTATATTATATTTAATGGCTAGTGTGGAAAGTCTGTATACCAACAATCATAAATGCCCAAAACATAAAAATAATTTTAATTAAACTTATGATCATATTTTTACACGCTCCAGTCGACGACACACTAGCGCCATCTAGTGTCAGGAACGAGAGCGAGGGGAGCGTTGCAGTTTATGACATCACAAATCTTTCGACCGACAGCGCCACCCGAAGAACTAAGTCTCTAGAAAATCTATACTCGAATTCTCGGTACCTTGCGCGTGTTTACTTGAACATTCCGGATATTTTGCTATTTTAAATAAATAGGTGGCGCAAGATGCGATCGAGACAGAGTTGAACTCGGCGACACAAGCGAAGCTTCGGAGCGGAATTAAGTGAATTAGTGTGTTTAATTATTAGTGTTTTAACTTTAATTTGTGTAAAGTAAATTAAAGTGTTAATTTAGGTAATTTTATCGGCAATTTTTATTGTCACGAACCACAAGCTCGTAACAATTGGTGTCAGAAGTGGGATAAAATAATGCCGACTTTACCTAAGGAGGAAACGGAGGGTGTTCGTACCCAAAGTCAACGCCAGCAGGAGACGGACCAGAGGAGATTTGGAGGTGCAACGCCGCAGATGTCTGAGGGCCAGCCGCCGGCCACGGAAGCCGGTCCGTCAGCAGCTTCTACGTCTGTGTCACCTGACTTAGGTGCTCTGATGGTGATGCTGCAGCAGCTGCGGGGCGGACAGGAGGAACAGGTCCGCCGACAGGAGGAACAGGCCCGCCGACAGGAGGAACAGGCCCGTCGGTTGGAAGATCAGCAGGCGGAACAGGCTCGTCGGTCGGAAGAGCAGATGCTCCTCATGAAGGACCTTCACGCTACCTTTGGGAAAGAGATAAGGGAGGTGAAGGATAGGGTTGCTCAAAATGACAACCGCCTGTCGGAAGCTGAAACCCGAATCGAAGAACATGAGACCCAAATCAACCAAGTTAAGAAAACGCTGGGTGAACTCAAACTTGGAGATGGAATTGCAGCCCCCGCAGTAGCTACTACACCTTCGCTACGTGGGTTCAAGGTACCACCGTTCGACGGGACTTCTTCCTGGTCGGCCTACAAAATCCAGTTCGAGGCCGTCATGGAGGCAAACGGCTGGAATAAAAGCCAGGCCATGACTGCACTCACCTTAGGCCTGCGCAACCATGCCTTAACCGTGTTGGAAGCTCTCAGTAAGAAAGTGACCTACGAGCAGCTCCTTGAGGCATTGGAGGCGAGATATGGTGACGCTCACCTGGAACACGTCTTTCGCGCGCAGCTTAAAGATCGCGTGCAACGCAGCAATGAAAACCTGCAGCAGTGGGCCCTTGAAGTGGAGAAGCTGGTGCGAAAAGCATACCGGTCTGTACCTGAGCTCATTGAAGGGAACCTGGTGCAGACATTCATCGACGGCATCCGCGATCTGGAAGTCAGAGCTGCTGTGAGGCTCGGGCACCACGAGACGCTTAAGGACGCCTTGGCCCATGCACTGGAGGTAGAAGCCGTGCGGCAGGATCATCGTTCCCATCGCGTCAGGGAGGTTGCAGCAGCTACAGTTCGCGACCGCAATAAAGGATACAGCCCTAGATGCTATGGCTGTGGGGAAAAGGGCCATCTTCGATCCAGCTGCCCTAAGCGAACCGTGGAAAGGAGAGTTGATCGATCTCAAGAGGGTAGTGCAGCTAACGGCACTGCCTGGCGGCGACAGGATCATCGTTCACCTCACGCTAGGGAGGTTACAGCAGTTACAGTTCGCGACCACAATAAAAGATACAGCCCTAGGTGCTATGGCTGTGGGGAAAGCGGCCATCTTCGGTCCAGCTGCCCTAAGCATACCCTAGGAAGGGAAGGTGAACGGTCTCAGAAAGGAAGTGCGGCTAACAGAACCGCCCAGCAGCAGCAGGAATACGACTTTACTATCAGACACTGCAGCGGGAAATTTCACGGCAACGCAGATGCATTGTCAAGAAGACCTTGTCCTGGAGATTGCAACCATTGTAGTAGGCAAGAGAGTAAGGAAGTGGTATCCGTGAGGATGCTCAGGACAGACCACCTCAGCAACGGGTGGAAGGACAGCCTACGACATGCACAGCAGGAAGATCCGGACATCAAGCCGATTCTGGGATGGATGAGGGCTACCAAGCCTAAGTGGAGGGACGTCTCAGCGATGAGTTCAACCACGAAAAGCTATTGGGCCCAATGCGACAGCTTGCTGCTTCAGGATGGAGTCCTGTGCCGTAAATGGGACAATGGTCGAGGAGACAGCTGTCGTTTGCAAATGGTTGTCCCTAAAGCTAAAGTGCCGAATGTTCTACAGCTGTGCCATAATGGTCGTTCAAGAGTCCATCTGGGAGTTAAACGAACTCTACTGAAGGTCCGAGAACAGTTTTACTGGGTCCATTATCGTGACGATGTCGAGGATTGGTGTCGTACATGTACAAGTTGTGCGGCTGTGAGGGGACCTCAGACACGGAGTAGAAGATCATCGAAATTGTACAATGTTGGTGGACCACGGGATCGAACATCCCTTGACATTGCGGAGCCGTTACAGAAAGGCGCAAGTGGGACTCCTCAGATCGTCCATGTAGATCGCTTGGCGCGTTATTATGGGGCCGATAATGCTCGGGACAAGCATGTCTTAGGAGGGGGCAGTGTTACACGCTCCAGTCGACGACACACTAGCGCCATCTAGTGTCAGGAACGAGAGTGAGGGGAGCGTTGCATTTTATGACATCACAAATCTTTCGACCGACAGCGCCACCCGAAGAACTAAGTCTCTAGAAAATCTATACTCGAACTCTCGGTACCTTGCGCGTGTTTACTTGAGCATTCCGGATATTTTGCTAATTTAAATAAATAGGTGGCGCAAGATGCGATCGAGACAGAGTTGAACTCGGCGACACAAGCGAAGCTTCGGAGCGGAATTAAGTGAATTAGTGTGTTTAATTATTAGTGTTTTAACTTTAATTTGTGTAAAGTAAATTAAAGTGTTAATTTAGGTAATTTTATCGGCAATTTTTATTGTCACGAACCACAAGCTCGTAACAATATTATAAATTATTTTAGTGTTCAACGCGACTCAATACTTCCTGGACCAGATTCGAAGAAAAAAACAGAAACATAGCAAAATGACGTAGCTCGCAAGGCAATAACGAGAAAAAGAACTTTATTTGTTACACGTTAGGGTTTTTCACACCAAAGGTTATTTAATTTATGTCTTTTCATTTCCAAGTGATAGGAGTATTGTATAGCTTTGTTCTTTTTTTGTGAGTAATGATCGTAATATTTGTGACTTTATTACTAGATGCGATGGTTGTAATTAAATTGAGCTTAAAACTATTTTAATTTTTTGTCTCATTTCTTTAGTAAACAAATGTAGCTGTTTAAGTTTATATTCACGCGGACAGTATTTAGCTATGATTTTGTACGTTATCTAGTTGGTATTATTGATCGAAGCTCGGGTATTACCAAAATAATCACAAGGTAGAGATTTAAATGTAATGTAGGTGAAGGAAAGAAAAAAAAACATCAAAAGTAGAGAAAGAGAGAGAAAAAAATTCCATTAATTTCTCTACACAGCTTAAGAATTTTCAAAAATTAAGGGTTACATTATTTAACAGAAAATTATTCAATTTACTTACGTTTTGCTGACGTGATTGGAAGTTTTATGTATCCCTTTCGTGATCCCACTTCTGAACTATTGGAGTTAATAAAAATTCATGCAACGAAATTCATGCGACGATTAGGATTTTCTTCAATACATTTATTAGCTACCCTAACACACTGCCCCATATTTTCTGGTTGGTGTCGTAAGAGGCGACAAAGAGGAACAAACCAGAGCATAGCCTGCAGCGTCCAATAACATCTAGGATGTAAACATTGCGGTTGCCAACCCGCTTGCCAGGAGTGGCAACTATGTCAAATATCCTCCTCGTGAGGTAATCTATCGGGAGGCCTATGTACAGCAGTGGATTTAGAGAGGCTGTTATTAATGTATGTATGATCTAGGAAGATTTATTTTTACATACATTACCATGTCGAATACAGAAGAACTAATAACTCCTTCTTTTTTCTAGTCGGTTAAACACCGAAGAGGAAGGGATAATATAATAATGTGCGATGTGCTATTAATCGTAAGATAAGACACTACAATATACACGTCACGTAATTTTATTATGAAAACATAATATACAATTAATGTAGTAACTATTACGTGAGTGAAAGTTACGTTTATTAAAGTTACAAGTTTTGCGTAAGCATCGCTTGTTATCTTACAAGCTTACAACCCAACTGCGGTCAAACCTAAACGGAGGAGATGGTTTATCTTTTTATTTGCTTTCATTTCTGTTCCCTCCAAACAGAATTTAACAAACATAATATCATCCCAATCGATATATCACGTTTGCACGGGTCGCACAGACTTATGATGTCGATTTTACATTAGTTAGTCTTTATTGAATGCCCTCTTACGAAATTGGGCGACATTGGGCCCGCCCTTTGTGCTCTCTATATAACGTCATCGTGAAATAATTATGTTATTTTTCTTCTTTTTCAAATCAGAATTATTTATAAGCATAGTCGTCCCTTAGAGCCGTGGTAGCTCAGATGGTTAGCGCTCGCTCATTAGTACGCGAGCAAACCGGGATCGATCCCCGCCGGCAGCAACGAAACTGTTAATTGCAATTTTAAGTGCTGATTTACCATGTGCTCGGTGGTGAAGGAAAACATCGTGAGGAAACCTGCATGTCTGAGAAATAAGAAAATAAATATTTCGAAGACATGTGAACTTGACCAACACGCATTGAGGCAGCGCGGCGGACAATTCCTTCCCCTAAACCCTCTTAGAAATGAGAGGAGGCCTGAGCCTTTTTTTACTTAATGATTTCTTAAATTTACGAGAACACTACACTATTTATCGCGTTAACTATTTTATCGCGTTTAATTACTACTTACTTAACTTATTTTTATTATCCCGACGTTTCGTTTTTTTTTAACTTTATAGTTGTCCCTTACGATATCAAGGGGACGGAATAGGGATATGAATTTCTTACGTTGTCACAATGAATTCAATATGTCGGATATTGATAATAATACTGTTCTGAAATAAGCTCAGCAGTCACTTAGCATCAGATTAGCTGTAAGTTTGCTTATTACTTACATTTTGTAAAAAATACTCTTACCGTAAGAGTCGTGAGGCAACTACGGGTAATATTAAAACGTTGCCGTGCTTTCAATTTACGGTGGTAAAAGCATTTTATTTAACACTCATTACTAAAATATTACAGCCTTTTAAATTCTACTGCTCAACATAGGCCTCCCCCATACCCATTATTCGTATATTTGTAATAGTGAACACCCTCGGCAAGCCAGTTTGCAGCCGCATTTTGCTATTTTTATTAAGCTGTTGTAAGAAAGATGCTGCTAACCATTTTGAATTTCCTATAGTCGCCTCTTACGACATCCACGGGATAATATCGGGTAGTGGATATCGTTACACTACTACTACATGGTTTTGTAGTGGAGGTGGTGTGAGTTTTGTTTACGCCAAATGTAAAATAGCGGGACTGTAGAAGAGAAATAGTGTCAAAGAAGGTAGAAGTTCATATCTTTCAGTAGATTTTTATAATTCCATGAAAAAGAAAAAGAAGAAATAATACTAACGTTACGGGCTTTAACAATTCACGACTGTACATAGACCTTTCCCGTGGTTGCTACGCTTGGTAGGCGCGTTGGTAATTGCATTTTTTAGGGTTCCGTAGTCAACTAGGAACCCTTATAGTTTCGCCATGTCTGTCTGTCCGTCTGTCCATCCTCGCTTAATCTCTGTGACCGTTAGCACTAGAAAGCTGACGTTTGGTACCAATATGTGTATCAATCACGCCGACAAAGTGGTAAAATAAAAATTGGAAAAAAATGTTTTATTAGGGTAGCCCCCCTATATGTAAAGTGGGAAGTGATTTTTTTTTAATTTCAACCTTAACGTGTGGTATATTGTTGGAAAGGTACTTAAAAATGAATAGGGGTTTACTAAAATCATTTTTTGATAATGTCAATAATTTCGGAAATAATCGCTCCAAAAGTAAAAAACAATGTGTCCCCCCCCTCTAACTTTTGAACCATAAGTTTAGAAAATATGAAAAAAATCTGGAAAGTAGAACTGGTAACGCCAGTTAACAATCTACTTTATCAACATTACATTACATATCGCATTGAGTTCGTCCTAAGTTATATCTACTTTATCAACATGACTAGTGCATATTTTTTGTTTCCTTCCTTCCTTCCCTTTCCTACCGCACGCGCTGCCGCCGAGGTGAAAAAGAGGATCTCGGCGCGCGTCATTATACTAAGTGATATTACGCCATCCGCAACGCACGGCCACCCGTCGCGTCTTATGTACATTAACCGCAAACCGCGCAGGACGAACATTGAGTTCTCCTGTTTATATTTAATATTCACCGCATCAGACATTGTGTCTTTGTAACTCATAAAAGTGTGAGACGCTCCCGTAAGGGCAAAGGTGGAGAGTGTGGGATTTCAAGAGACTGTTCCGAGAGTGCGTGTGCGCCGAACCACGTGGCGAGCTCGCTGCATGGCAGACACTCCAGGAGGAAGGCGTGGCAGCCCTCATCAGGTCAGTGCGTGCTATCCCACCTATTTATTTTCCCCTTTGCCGTATGCACCAAAATTACAGTCCACTAAATCTTTATCGAAGATACCTTAAGTTACTGGCGTCTCCATTTTTAATGGTCACTTCTCGCTGGATTGACCTTGACTTTCCGCCCTTATTAGATCGTTATCGTAATAAGCGTTTATATAATTAACTATTTATATTTTAATCCGACTTCGGATTAACCCCGCCCTTATTATATACACTAGAATAGGTCCTAATAGGTGACATTCATAGTAATTTTAAAACTAAATTCATAGAATGAATAAGCATATAATTATCTATATAAATTATTTGTTGTATGTTCACATCACGTCATCAACTTTTAACTACATCTATAGATTATACTGTTAAATTACATTTATTATTTGCACATATATTTAAGCATTATATTCGTTGTAAATAACTTCATAATTATTATAAAAGTTAACAATTAAAGTTCATCGTTAACAAAACTAATATTTAATAATTCAACCGCGTAGCGAGGTCGCTTACAGACTACCCGCTTATAATTATATTATTTTTGCCGCATAACTTAAGTTGTAATGCCGCCTAAAAAACAAATAGCATCGAATAATAGCGATTCCTCGGATAATGAGGGCACATCTGATGCTGAGTTGGTTTTATTGTTAGCTAAACGAGATGCTTTATTTGAAATAGTGCAAAAAATATATGATATGTCCTCGGACATCCACATAAACACTTCCACGATGGAGCGTTTTCTTGATGGAAGTTCTAATATTAATGCTTTACGTATTGAGTTTAAACAGGTCTTAGATAATTATAATTCACATTTATTAAAAATAAACCCTATTGCTAAACCTGATTATAACAGCCTCATTGCGTTTGAGTCTCTTTGCGGTAGAATAAATAGGCTTTATTTACAATATTCGCAATCTAATTTACAAAGTACTAGTACACCATCTAAAGCCAGATTCACACTTCCGCCTATCGAACTTATGCCATTTTCGGGTGACATTCGCTCATGGCCTTTATTTTATGCTAGCTTTAAATCAACCGTCCATGACAACACATCGCTTACCGACGCTGAAAAGTTATACTATTTGCTAGGTAAACTAACGGGCAAAGCCCTATCTGTATGCTCAGGTATAACTCCTTGCGCTGAAAATTATAAAATTTTATTGCAAGCACTCGTTGACAAATATGAAGACCGGCGTATGCTAGCATCTACATATATTAATCAGATGTTCGAATTTAAGCCATTGCAATCGGCCACCGCAAATAATTTTGATTTATTTACTGATAACTTTATAAGTGCAGTGCGCGCTTTACAAAACTTAAAGTTAGATAATCTCGCGGACTTAATTGTTCTTCATATCGCGCTTAAGAAGCTGGACCCGGATACCATTCGCTCTTTCGAATATAGTCATAACTCGATGGTACCTACCTTTGATGATTTAGTAAATTTTATTAAGACCCGCTCCAAAGTTTTGCAACGCACCGATTCTAGTACAAATTCTAATAGCGCACCAAACAATCGACGAGGTAACGGTAATAATCGCCGCTGTAATAATACTTCGTCGCCGAAGTATCAGGCGTACGTAAGCACGACGACTAGTTGCTCAAAGTGTCTGTGCGATAATATTGTGCATCAACACCTATTTAAGTGTGCAGACTTTAATAAAATGACGCCGCAGGAATGATTTAAATGCGTAAAGAGTAACAATGCATGTGTGAATTGTCTCAGTTTAAGTCATCGAGTGTCTAGTTGCTCTTCAAATTATAGTTGTCGAGTTTGTAAATTTAAACATCACACATTGTTGCACTTCCACCGCAGAAGCGATAATGCTTCCCCTGCGCTGGCGCGTTCTCCACCGCTTCAGCCAGTTACACTGAAGTCTACAACCCCCGCACCCGCACACTCGCCACCCCTCACCGCAGGTGCGCGTTCAGACGTCGCGCTGTGTACTTCGTTCAAGAATGTTTCTCAACGTTCACCGCCTCCCGCGCGCGCAAGTCGTTCGCAGAGAACTGTTTTATTATCAACCGCTCAAGTATTTGCTTACGATGCTAAGGGAGAGAAACAAATTATTCGTATATTATTAGACTCCGCGGCTCAAAGCCATTTTATGACTAAAGAGTGCTGTCATCGTTTAGGCGTTCAACAATACGATACCGAATGTACTGTAGTAAAGGGATTCGGTGGAGTTGAAAAAATTGTAAAATCGAAATCGATTGATATTAAAATTTTCTCACGATTCGACTCGAATATTAACTTCAATATTTCAACGCTAGTTGTTGATCAAATCACCGACCTTTTGCCCACTGCTGTGGTAGACACATCTGTCTTATCACACTTCCATGGCATAAGACTCGCTGATGAATGTTATAGCATGCCTAATAAAATTGATGTTTTGATAGGCGCATCCCTTTTCCCGCACTTACTATGTCCAGACGTAATTTATTCGTCTAACGACTTGTCCGGGCCCTCGGCTTTGAATACGGTATTTGGTTACGTTATTATGGGCTCAGTGCCGACACTTCAGGTAAATCATTCTTTAACGTGCTGCTCAGTTCTAGAGTCTCCTATCGTTGACAAATTAGTGCAACGATTTTGGGAGCTTGAACAGCCACCCTCCGCACCGCCCATTCAGTGTCCTTCAGACATTGAATGTGAAGAGTTTTATAAATCTACGACATCCCGCGATCCTTTTACTGGTAGATATATTGTTGGCCTGCCATTTAAAGATGACGTTTACTCTCTCGGAGATTCTTATGAAACCTCTCGACGACGATTCATGTGCTTGGAGAGGAAACTTCAAGCCTCGCCTACATTAAGGTTAGCATATGATGACGTCATAAAGGAATACTTAGCTAAAAATTATATATCCCCCGCACCGCCGTATGACTCTCATGAACCCGCTCCAATATATGTCATACCGCATCATGGAGTTTTACGCGAAGATAAGAAGTCAACGCGTCTGCGCATCGTCCTGGATGCTAGCAGTAAGACTAGCACTGGGCGATCATTAAATGATATTCTGCATTCAGGACCAAATTTGCAAGGCGACTTGTTCAATATAATTTTAACTTTCCGCTTACATCCAATCGCTATGACAGCCGACTGTCGCCAACAATTTCTGCAAATAGTTGTTCGCGATTCTGATCGTCGTTACCAATTCTTCCTATACCGCTTCCGTCCACAAGACCCACTTGTGGACGGAAGCGGTATAGGAAGTTACACCACTTCAATCGCGTGTGCTTCGGTTTAACTTCGAGTCCATACCATGCATTGCGCACGGTAAGACAGCTCATTGATGACGACGGCGCAAAGTATCCACTTGCGAGTCGTATCGCATTTACTTCGCTATATATGGACGACATCGCGTTCTCTATGCCCAGTGAATCCGAGGCCAGTGAGACCTCTCGGCAGCTGATAGACTTATTCAAGGGTGCCCAATGGGACCTGATAAAATGGCATAGCAACCGTCGATCTGTTTTAGATGACCTCCCTACTTCCCATAAAATTACAGGAGAAGTAGAGTTCGATAAATCAATGCCACATAAAATACTAGGCTTGCATTGGTCTACCGATAGTGACGCCTTTTATTTTAAGATATCTGTTCCCGCTGATGTGACGTGCACTAAGCGCGCCATCTTATCTACTGTGGCTCGCCTGTGGGACATAATGGGTTTCGTTGCTTCCACAGTCGCGTACGCCAAATTGTTAATAAAGCAGCTTTGGCAACTTAATTTAGAATGGGACGACATACCACCACCGCCAATTATTAAGATGTGGAGGCAATTCTGTGCTGAATTACCAGCTCTTAATGATTTACGTATCCCGCGACATGTTGGTGTATCCAAAAACTGTACTGCGTCACTCCTGGGGTTTTCCGACGCCAGCGAGCACGCATACGGTGCCGTAGTCTACATACATGTAAAGAGCGTCAATGGTAACACCGTCCAGTTGATTTGTGCAAAGACTAAAGTCGCACCGACGAAACCACTATCTATTGCACGCCTTGAGCTTTGTGGAGCGGTTTTACTCTCAAAATTGCTTCGCAGAGTACTCGACAATTATTCTCTTGACCTTGCAATATCAGTCTATGCCTTTGTAGATTCAAAAGTAGCTCTGTACTGGATAAAGAGTTCGCCACACAAGTGGCAGACCTTTGTTGCAAACCGCGTTGTTCAGATTACCGACAATATTCGCGCTGATAATTTTTATCATGTCGCAGAGAATCCCGCTGACATACTTTCACGTGGCGTTACGCCAAATAAATTAGTTTCAAACCCCCTGTGGCTCCATGGGCCTCAGTGGACTTCGTTAGATCCATCTCAATGGCCACTTCGTACTTTAGACAATGAGGTTATTGCAAATATGCCTGAGAAGAAGATTTTGTCGCACACTGTGTGCACATCCGTCTGTGATTCTGCGATTTATGAGCTCGCACTCCGCATCTCTTCTTGGAGTAAACTTCTACGTATAATTGCGTACGTGTGTAAGTTTGCTAAATTATTGCCCCGCCGCAGCACTACTGTAGTGACTGCTGATGATCTCAGTTTCTCTGAGGTTATAATCCTCCGCGCCCTGCAAAAACAGCATTTTGCAGTGGAATATTTAAATATTGAAGGTAACAAACCTTGCTCGCCCGCTTTCAATGGTTTAAGGCCTTTTATTGAGAACGGTTTAATCCGCATTGGTGGTCGTCTTTCGAACTCCGCATTAGATTACACGCAAAAACATCCAATTATACTCCCGCGCAGTGATCATGTAGTGAACATGATCATTGACTATTATCATATTAAAAATTTACACGCTGGGCCTGAATTGTTATTGTCATTGCTCCGTCAAAAATTTTGGATACTTTCCGCACGCCGCACTGTGAGAAGCAGAGTCTACAAATGTAATATATGTTTCCGGCTTAGACCCCGTCCAACTTACCCTTTGATGGCTGATCTTCCCCATAGTCGTGTAAGACAAGCTATTAAGGCATTTACACACACGGGCTGCGATTATGCCGGTCCTATCGCATACACTCCTGTACGTCGTCGTGGTGTACGCAGCGAGAAGGCGTACTTATGTGTTTTCACATGCCTCACGACTCGAGCTGTACATATAGAAATCGCTACAGATCTTAGTAGTTCTAGTTTCCTCGCTGCGCTTAAACGTTTCCTCTCTAGACGAGGGCCGATTCAGTTTTTATATTCGGATAATGGAACGAATTTTAAAGGTGCCGCTTCGTATCTTCGCGATCTCTATAAATTTCTAAACGTTGAATACCGCCCAAAGCTTGAGCAAGAGTGTGCTGAGAATCGTATAACATGGAAGTTCATCTGTCCTAACTCTCCTCATTTTGGAGGCGCCTGGGAGAGTATGATCAAAGTCGTAAAAACGCATCTGTTCCGAGTTATCGGACATCAGTTACTTTCATACGAAGAGCTTAATACTGTTCTTGGGCAAATTGAGTGCTTGCTAAACTCGCGGCCCTTGACAGTATTAAGTTCTGATCCTGCAGAGCCTTCAGCTCTTACTCTGAGTCATTTTTTGAATACCGCACCTTTATTGTCATTACCCGCACCCAAAGTCAAATCTGACTCTACCAGTCTGTTACACAGGCATTCTTTACTGGATAAATTAGTTCAGTCGTTTTGGGACCGGTGGAGGACGGAATACCTTCACGGATTACAAGTTCGTCAGAAGTGGAACACCCCGTCTACGGCTATCGTACCAGGCATGGTTGTAATTGTGATAAATGATAATGAACCGCCCCTTGCTTGGCCATTAGCGATTGTCGAGTCTGTTCATCCTTCGAAGGATGGCGTAGTTCAAGTAGTGACCGTGAGAACTACTAAGGGAACATATCTCCGTCCTGTTGCTCGTATTTGCCCTCTCCCAAGACAATAAATCACGATTATTTTGATTATAATTAATTATCTAAATTAGGAATTAAGTTTATATTTATATATATTAAAAAAGTATTAAACCGCAATATTATATTTATGTATACATTTTGTCGCTTACCAAGTAAGGTTAGTAGATGAGGCATGCGCATTGAGCGCATCCTCTCACTTTATATACCGCTTATTTATTTGTTTTCCTTTTACTTTTATATTACGGTTGTATTTTAAAGGTGACCCTTTAAGGGCGGGAGGAAATGGTAACGCCAGTTAACAATCTACTTTATCAACATTACATTACATATCGCATTGAGTTCGTCCTAAGTTATATCTACTTTATCAACATGACTAGTGCATATTTTTTGTTTCCTTCCTTCCTTCCCTTTCCTACCGCACGCGCTGCCGCCGAGGTGAAAAAGAGGATCTCGGCGCGCGTCATTATACTAAGTGATATTACGCCATCCGCAACGCACGGCCACCCGTCGCGTCTTATGTACATTAACCGCAAACCGCGCAGGACGAACATTGAGTTCTCCTGTTTATGTTTAATATTCACCGCATCAGACATTGTGTCTTTGTAACTCATAAAAGTGTGAGACGCCCCCGTAAGGGCAAAGGTGGAGAGTGTGGGACTTCACGAGACTGTTCCGAGAGTGCGTGTGCGCCGAACCACGTGACGAGCTAGCTGTATAGCAGACACTCCAGGAGGAAGGCGCGGCAGCCCTCATCAGGTCAGTGCGTGCTATCCCACCTATTTATTTTCCCCTTTGCCGTATGCACCAAAATTACAGTCCACTAAATCTTTATCGAAGATACCTTAAGTTGCTGGCGTCTCCAAGAACTTTATAAGGACTTTCTAGGAAAATTATTTTGAACTTGGATGGAAACAACAGTTTTTGTACAAACTCATAAGTGGGAACACTTACTGTGACGGACGGGAAACTACGGAACCTTACACTGAGCGTGGCCCGACACGCTCTTGGCCGCTTTTTTATTATTGAGTGTTGTTAACAAGAAGATGCTGCCCGACTCCTGTTTCACTTTTCCCTTCTTACGACACCCCTGGCACGAGAAATGGGGTAGTGGATATTCTTAATTCGCCACTACACGGATATATAGTTTATTTTCAATATTTTTTTTATATATACTATATAGTTTACTTTCAATATTTTTTATTAATTTAATTATTATAAATTTCAATAGCCTCGCGAATCAATTTTGTTAAGAATCGGTGTTCTTTTGCAAGTATTTGTAGTTCATCAATTTTGATGTAATAGTGGAGACGATCCTGAAAATAATTTAAGAATATCTGGACATGTTTACTGACTACCCTACACATGTTCAACGATTGTTGTTTGCTTTCATACCAATGCTTGTTTTGATCTACATATTATTAAAACGACTTCCACTGAGTGGCACATTCTTCACAAAATATTTTCATTGAAATAATAAGAAATTAGGATTTGTTAAAGTAATGAAATATTGTGACAATTTAACCTGTTACCTCGCAAGGTCGCGTCAATTGATACTCCTTTTTGCTCGCGACCTTAAAATGGAATTGCAAATTTTTTGCTAACTTGCAAATTTTGTTATATTTTTACTTTGAGACAATATTTATGGATAAAACTTACAGGAATTCTTGTTGAATGTATAATCTAAAATATATAATCTATAATCAAAAATAAAATTATTTTTAGTTGCTTGAAATTGTAATTAAGACTTTCACTTAGTCACTAAGTAAATAAATTAAAGTAATAAATAAAGCGATTTACGCCATATTTTCTGCCCCGCACTGCAATTGCGGAATTTTTTTATTTTTATTTTTATTTATTTAATCTTTATGATACATCTTATATACTAAGGGATATAAAGGGCGGACTCAATGTCTTATGGCATTCTCTGCCATTTCTGAAATTTAATGGATGCTGTTCATCACAGCACATCACATCACATATCAGGATCGAATATTAATATTCCATACTTATTAAAATATATTGATTACCTCAATACATTACATGATGGTAAGTTGTTGCTGTGGCCCATAGACATCTACATCTATTCTCGAAAATTTACTAGGGACGACAGGGATCGTACCCGAGTATATCATTTGCTATAAAGTTTATAACGAGCGATTGGCCCTAAGACACCACAACATATAATATCAACCAAACATGCTACCCTCCTTTTGGGCTTTACTAAAGCCGTGAAAAAAACTTTTGTATTAAACGGGAATTTTAAAAATTTATTAATTAAATTATGTAAGTAAAATAAAATTAATTAATTAATATTTCAGGTAACAACATATGATTATGGATCTACTCACATAATTATATGTATCATGGCACCTGAGCATTCAAAAGTATTATCTATTCCACGAATACCCGCAATTTAAATGCATAATAGTATATGTTATTTTTCTCTCGTTTTAGAAAGTAGTATTCTTTTTTTATTTTAATCTGTGAATGTAATCGTATATTTCATTAAAACAGCAATTTCGTAGGTCTTTGAAATGGCCGTTTTAATGAAATAATTTAATGTAATTTATGTAAGATTTTTATTTCAATTAATCAAAGTAATCACCCATGCAATCGATGCATCTTTGCTAACGCAGTGACGGTTTATTGATATACTTTTTTATAGAATAAGGATGAAACGAGCACACAGCCCAACTGATGATACTAGGTTTCTGGGGCCCATAGACATGTACATCTATACTAAGACTAAGATGGAATGACTCGTCTCTGGATCTCATCACTCACTAAGTTATTAATAGGTCTTTAACTACATATGAAATTGTCATTCAACAGTACTAGCCATTTAAAATCAAAATAATTTTGGTTTAGCTAAGAATCCCAATTACAAATTAATTTTATTTCAAAAACATGTTTTTTTTTAAATATGTCATTTTTATTGACTAGCGTTATGCTTTTACAGCATTTGAATTTTTTGCGTAATGGATACGTTAAAAATTTGAGTAATTATGGAATATTCGAGTAATGGTCTGGCAGAAACACAGCAATAGTGGCACGCAAAATCAACGACGTTTACGTAGTGAATACTGCAAATAAACGCACCACCCGCGATTTTTTTGGTCTTTTCTGTTTTGGAAATTTCATCATCAGGAAATTTATAATGTGCTCGTTTACCACCATCAACCAACAATACAAACTTGTTGGTATTGTTGATCGAAGTTTATCACCTTTACTCTATAAAAAATTATTTCGTTTCAAAATGTTTTGTTAGTAATCAGATATTTCATTTAAGAATTATAAAAGTATACTTAAAAGTCTTTGATTTTTATAATTTTAATTAAAGTTATGATGTTTGTTGCGTTTTAGCGTAAATCAATCCCATCATAACTTCATAACGGTTCAAGACACAATATTGTAATACAACTTTACACATTAGTTCTCTATTAGTATTATTATTAGTAGTAATATAAAAAATTTTATAACACCCTTAAGTTTTTAAATTAAATGCAAATACGGTTAAAAGCAAGATTTTTATTACCATTATCAATTTAAATCAATATATTCACTTTCTTTGTAGTCGCGGTGCAACAATATCCTATACCACCCGTGGCTGTCGTAAGAGGTGACAGAAGTAAAAAAATCAGGAAATGGACAGCAGCGTCTACCTTATTACGACTAAAAATAATAAATTGCGGTTGCCAACTCGTTTGCCAAGCGTGCCAACTAAGGCAAATATCCCCCCTATAAGGCAATCTATGGGGGAGGCCTATGATCAGCAGTCAACTTTGAAAGGCTGAAACAGTAATATATTCATCACCCAAGAGCTCCTGCCACATTCAGTATCAGGATCTTGGGCAAACACTGGTATAATACAATTTAAGATGATCATCATTATCAAGCAGGTAAAGTCTATAGGACATGGGTCTCTGCTGTTGTAAGGACAAGATAATTGCAACATTTGGAAGGTTAATTGGCGATTGTAGTACAAGAAATCTCGCTTTTAACCCTAATCCCCGTCACCGGTCTGGGTATTTTGCGCTGGCCTTAGTGAGATGGTATACTGCAATCTAATATTATGTTATACATAGATAAGTACGCTGAAGTAACAAAACGCTGGTCAGAGAGCTCAAAGAACCAACATTCGATGGGAAATAAAAGTTATAGAGTAACCCTTATTTCCCATCGAAATAAAGGTTACTCTATAACCTTTATTCTAAGGTTAAGGCATCCGCCTACTAGATACAGACCTATAAATGCAGGTGGCTCAGGACTATACGGAATCCTTTGGAGGGATGATGATTATGACAACTTCGGAAGCAACTGGAGCTTTTTAGCATACCCCATAGTGGCCTCTTATAATATTCACTAGAAGAAATAATCTGTTGGTTTCTTTAACACCGTTTTAGAGCATATAATGCCACATACGGCAACATATTTAGCATTGAAATTCCTTCCATCGTTATGTTTATATTGCAATAATATATCTACCATTTATTGTTATAGCAGGTATGGCAAAGGTCAGAACCATACGGCCTCCATAAATGTCAGCTTACCCTAGTATATAAATACTACAGTCTATATATGTCCTACTGCCAGGCACAGCTACTCTCATTTCTCAGAGGGTTTTAGGGCAAGAAGATATCAGCCCCGCTGCCCCAATGCGTTTTGCCGAACTTCACATGACTTCGAAATATATTTCATCGTTATTTCTCAGACTCCCGAGCATGTATAAATCAGCACTTAAAATGGCATTTAACAATTTTAACACAGGTTTCTCGCGTACTGTGAAATTTACAGCGAGCGTTGATGCAGCATATGCTCGATGTAAAATTCCTAAGTTGGCGATAGGTGATGGTCTATGATACGAGACTTCTGGCACTATGATTAACAGTCCACCTATCAAGCTTGGACACCAAGGTACATCCTTCTTAAAATAGGACGAATCCATGGCCTTTTACACGCTGATAAAGATGTCATCATCATCATCATTACAGCCCTTCACACTTCCACTGCTGAGCATAGGCCTCACCCAAAGAATTCCACAAAGCACGGTCTTGAGCCACCTGCATCCACTGAATTCCTGCATGTCTTATGGTTGCCACACACGGTCAGTTCAACTGATCATTCCAACTGATCAGTTCAAACTAAAACCGTTGATATTTTTTAAAATATTGGATTTTCGATATAAATATCGATAATTATAAATATATCAATATCGGAGTTATATATAAGTATATATGTATGTTTATTTATCGACATATCGAAAATCCGATATTCTAAAAATATCAACATTTTAGTTTGAACTGATCTGACTGAACTGTAACTTGTAATGATCAGTTGAACTGACCATGTGTGGCGTCCATTACTATGTCGTCACTCTATCAAGTGGCTGTCGCCGTACACTGCGCCTACCGGTACGAGGCTGCCACTCTTAGAACTTTTTCCCCATCAGTTGTCAGTTTTTGTGTCTTGTGTAGTTTCGGTTTAGAATATCCACTACCTCATATCTTCCCGTGGTTAACGTAAAATGTGACAAAGGTAAACAGGCAGATGGGAAGTAGCATCTTCGTTATAACAGCAATTGTACAACGAAAAAGCTGCGGTTGCCAAGCGTGGCAACTATAACAATATACGCCCCCCTATGAGCCACGATAAATATTTAAGGACATAAATTATAATTAGTTCCATAATGTTGATACAATCACTACTATTTATAGAAAATAGGAGTGTGGTTGAGACGTAAGAAAATTCTCATTTCCCACTTCCCATTCCTTTTCGTTGGTGTTTTCATTTGCATATGGAAAATAGTATGCGTTCGCCAATTACTGCCAAATGTGGCCATCAAAATAAATCCTTTATTAAACGAAAGGGTCCCATTTACAGTAGTATCGGAGTTTTACGAGCTGTTGATGATGATGGTAATGAATTTATAGGAAAATAACCGATTTTAATAAAAGAAGTCTAAATGTAACACGAAGACACGTTTTATGATTTTCTTAACGATAATTTAAAAAAATACTTTAGACGTGATACGATCAATAACAAGTATACACACAGACAGTCAGACAATTGTAAAAATTGTAGAAATATATTAAGTGGCTTATTTTCAGTCTCACGTCGCGAATATACAGACACCTACAATTTACATTTTTATTATATGTACCTACAGATAATAAGTAAACCATTTTATAATCACTATGTAATAACTTCAGTTAACGTAATATAATTCAATTAAAGAAAATTTCGAAAGACACGATTACTTGATATTTCAAGACAAATATTTTTTTAAATCGAAGGGTTTGCTTCTATTTTTACACATGCCAGCGTTTAAAGTGCATTGCAACAACGCACGTTTGCGGAGTTAAAATCCAAAACAAATTACGACTTACGTATCTTAAATTACGAATGTTAAATATTAAAGTGGATAGACTTACTTGTCATAAGGTACAGAAGCAGCCATCTTGGGTGACTTGACCTTCGAACAGATTTTAAATAATCAAATAATAAGCTAATTAGAGGGACGCGTGCGCAGCGTATGTATAGCGACTGACCGACTGAACTGAACTGTGTTATTGTGTAGTGGTAGTGCATTCATTGAATTGAATGTAGTACAGAGCAATAAACTCGAATGAACGGTGATGACGTAAAAAGGCGTTATTCCGGTCAATGCGTTCTATCCACGATACAGAAAGAGCGATTTAATATTACTTTTTAGTATAAACTTCGCCTTTAAACGCCAATACTTCAATTATGTGGTTTTATTAATATTCGCAAACTACATTAAATAAAATCAGTAAATATTACAGAAAATAGACGGCTTCATGGCTCAGTGGCTTAGCCTTCAGATGCAGCGCTGAGGGCCTCGGGTTTGAATGCCGCACGGAACAATTATTTTACGACCTACGAATGACTTTTTCGGGTCTGGATGTTTTTTCTTGTGTTATTTAGGTATGTATACTACCTCTGATCTGGAGAAGAGCAAATTGTGGGGATATGTTTTTTAAATATTCAACATGTAACAGAAAACCTGTGGCTCCCGATAAGTGCGTTGACAGAATCAGTATTGAAACGCATAGAAATTAGTTTACTTCTGAAAACTCGGTACTATAAAACAATTAAATTAAATTTAAATACATTTTTATTTGCAAATTGTATGTGGTAGATACCCAGAGCACAAGAATTAATGAGAAACGTCCCGCTGCTGGCCAGAAAAGGATAACGGCCAATTATTATGCTCGCTCTCTTTACCTTTCGTAGAAATAGGTAAGACGTTGATTAGTTTCAAGTACTCAGACTCTTATATCTATGGCTCAGACGTACTCTTAGATATAAAAGGAGTCCTACAACTACCATATAGTAAAATTAAACTATAAATATATACTAGACTATCAATAGTATAGACTTTAAATATCATTCAATCTGGTTTTTGAAATGTAATGTATATGAAACTATTGTAAAAGTATACTCTGATGATAATAAATCAAGCTGATTGACGAGACTAATGTATTGAGATTCATAATACTAATTCATAATAATTAAATTCCTTCTTAAGTCCACAGCTGAATGTACTTCAAAGAATGCGATAAGACACGATCCTGAGCCACCCGCATGCTTTGACTAACTGCAACCTTTATCAGGTCGTCATTACATCTTGTTGCCACATTAATATGCACTGGTTTATATTAATGTGGCAACAAGATGTAATGATCATCGAAGATGAAGACAAAAGGCCTAAATTTCTGGCATTCGTGGAGTCCATCTTCCGCGCCGCTGCAAAGCGTAACGACACGAATTATCCATTCCCCAGGCAGCAGCAAACTGTTGCAGAATTCGCAAAGGTCTCCGTAAAAGAGAAGAGCATCCCGCCAATAAAACAGAACATCAGCTAATTGCATTTGCTGAAAGAGGTAACCCAGGCCTGAGAATTCGAGGAGTAGCTCTCTTCATGGATAACAACACAGAGCATTTCGGGTTAAGTTTTTGCTCAATAACTGGCCTAAACCATGTCAAAATCTCTCCCGGTCTCGCAAGCTTACTGAATTGCCGTTCAGTCAGCTTGCGAGACTGAGCAGTACTCTCAAAATGAGCATGAAGCGCAAAACATATGAGGCGCTAGTAGAGGTAGAGGTTGCAAAGCAACGATGTCGAATAGTAAGATCGAAAAACAAAACGATCTTGCTGTTTGCATGGAGCGAAGAGAAAATCCCATTTGCACAAGCATGCTCACTGCTAACGAGACTAGGTGAGATAGAGGCAGCGGACATATCCAGCATCATAAGTATGGATGCCATGGTGGTCCTATATGAGAAAGAAGAAGTCGTGGACCTTGTTTGCATAAAAGCCTCAAATTATTTTTTTAATAAAACTATTAGTAATCTTATTGACCGACATTACTAATATTCCTTTTAACCACTCTTGGTAAGCTTGAAATGCTTGTGTTAGGAGTGGTTTACGACAGTAGTCAAATGGCGGATTCGAACCCACGACCTTTTGAGTTCGCGATACGCGCCCTGCCATTAGGCCACTGTGGCTTAAGTAAGCGCTCAAAAAAGCGTGAAATAGTCGTGTATGAGGATAGGGGTGAAAACCTGAGCTTCCTCAAACATCATGACTCGACAAAGGCGACCCAACATCTTACAGCATATCCAGAAACACTTAGTGGCTCAGGACGCCTACAACTGAAAACGCCCAAAGAAAAGGCCAGGGAGCCCAGCCAGGGAAAAATGACAGTAAGTTCTAAGTCACAAAGTGAGATAATTGTAAATAAAACCATCAGTGCAGCGGCCCAGAGCATTCCAGAAAGAGCAATGCGAAAGTAGAGCCAATAAGGCAAGCAGATAACTTAACAAGACAGCCTCCAAGAGTACTCAAGAAATCCCAACCCACCCACACTAGACCCTGTTCTGGACGTGTCAGCCCACCAAAACTTCTACCGGCGGTCGGGCCTAAAGACCACATAATCAACCCTTTCCTAGAGCTTAAAACTCTCATAAAAGCAACTCGTGATGTGAACCAAACTACTTCAGGAACATCTTACAAAGTTACTGCCTCGGTAGTCATGAGTTCTTTGGGGTGCAGCTCGAGGAAGCAGCGGCCGCAATTTATGACAATAAAACATCTACTGTCGTAAGAGGTAAATTGGGTCATCACATAGCGGCTTATAACGGGTCAGTGGACTTCGTAGCCTTTGCAAAAGAGAAGATGTACTCGACTTATAGTCGACGAAGCTCTCATGAAATATTTCGGGGCTATAGTAATGGCAATGTGACTGAGTGGAGCGGAAAAAATACTGATTATCGGTGACATCAATCAACTCCCTTATATCGACAGCGAAAACCTCTTTGCGATGCAATATACTCGCCCAATCCTCGTGACCACAATCAGCCAAGAACTCCTTTGTACGCACGAAAAAAATGGGTGTGGTATTTGCCCTGAGCGAAATCTACAGTGGCATTTATTCATCCAGATCTCAGGTGCACTCACTGGAAGGGAAGAGGTACAAGGGAGTCGTCATACCGGGTACCGACACACAAAACACTCCCACTCTCCCGTACGTGAGGCCTAGAGTGAGTTAGTAGAGTGGTTATAATGAGGACAAAAACAGAGAAGCTCGAATTTTGTGACAACGTCCAACAGGCATTAGTGGCAGTGTCCAGGCACAAAGAAAGCTGTGTTTATTACACGGACGATTGCGACGATGCAATTGGAAGGCTGGTTGACAGCGCCATGGCTGCAAGAACGAAAATAATTAAAGAATATAATCTGAAAATGGCAATTAAAAACAGAGACGCAGCTAACGTGGAGGCCCTGTCAACAGATACTACGAACAGTTGTAGATGGAGCACTCTCCACGACATCAAGAAGGAGAAGGAAAAAAAAATAAAAATCAGGTAATATAATAAATTAACATAGCTAGTAAGGCCATAGATCTTAAGTGTATAGATTATGTATGTCTATCTCTGTTTAGCCTAATGGTTGAATGGGAGAGAATGCCCTAAGGCATTAAGTCCGCCATATGTACTTTTTTGCACATGAAAGTATAAATAAATAAATAAATTGTGTAGAGAACTATATAAGGAAAAATATATTTAAACATAATAAAAAATTTATCGATAATAATTATGCTAAAACAACAAAAAAGAAGGCCTAATAATATTGCCGAAAAAACAGGATATATATTATTAAATAAAAACAAATTAAAAAAAAGTGTTATATAATAAACTGACATAGCATGTAAGTGCATGTGGCATGTAAGCATATAAGTAAGTAGATGTAAGAAAGCAAAAACATTTTAATAATAATAATAACACTATATATCATCATCATCATTACAGCCCTTCACAAGTCCACTGCTGAACATAGGCCTCCCCCAAGTAATGCCACAAAGCACGGTCCTGAGCCACCTGCATCCATCGACTTCCTGCATGCCTTACCAGGTCGTCACTCCATCTAGTGGGGGGTCGCCCTACACTACGTCTACTGGTACGAGGCTGCCACTCGAGAACCTTTCTTCCCCATCGGTTATCGGTTCTTCTAGCTATAGCCGGCCCATTGCCACTTCAACTTACTAATCCGTTGTGCTATGTTGGTCACTCTGGTTTTACTGCGGATATCCTCATTTCTGAGTCTATCACGCAGAGAAACTCCGAGCATAGCCCTCTCCATAGCTCGCTGAGCGACCTTGAGTATCCTCATACGGCCAGCAGTGAAGGACCACGTCTCAGATCCGTAAGTCACCGCTGGCAACACGCACTGGTTGTGGCACTTTAGTTTTCAGAGATTGAGTATACCTGACGAGAAGATGTGTCGTAGTTTCCCGAACGCTGCCCAGCCGAGGTGAATCCGTCGATTGACCTCGCAGTGAGTTCACATATCTTTTTGTTATATACGTATATATATATATATATATATATATATATATATAATAACAAAAAGATATGTGAACTCACTGCTTAGGCTTAAATGTTTAAGTAATGTAAGCAGAATAAGGAATACATTTATAACAAAATTATAAAGGTTAATAAAATAAAAAAAATAAAGAAAGGCACGGACTTCGAGTCTGTGGAATAAAATTATTGAGAAAAAAATATGTAATGGTTTAATTTGGCAACCAGTAGGTCGAATTATAACTAGTACTGTTAGTTCGATTTTTGTGAAATCACTAGTTAATACCAAGCGCATAATATGTAGTTATATACATTATACACCTTTAGTATTTATATAACCGCTCAGTGGCAGTGTATGAATACTCACTACCTCTTTTCATCCCGTGACTGTCATAAGAGGTGACGGAGGGAAACAAATCGAGAGATGACGACTAAAAATACTGGGGCTGATGCAGATGCAAAGGTAAAACCTTATGCTAGCATTATGAACAGAGCGCAGTAAAAGTCTCAACAAACAAAAGATTCAATCACATTACTTCACTTCACTTTACTACTTTTACATGCATTTTCTCATAGATATCATAGTTTTTGGTTATTTTTTAATATCTTTTAGACAAATTCGGGTTTTTATTGTTTACAAACCTTGTTTGCGTTGCGCTACATAATATATTGCCGATAAAAGAATGTAAATTGGCTTACGAGTTACGGAGGAGTTAGATTTTAAAGAATCGTTTTCGAGTTCCGCTCGCTTTGCTCGCTCCGCTCCAAAAAAGCTTTGGTTGCTAAGGGGCCGTCCATTAAACTCGTGATGTTTTTTAGCATTTTTAACACCCCACCTCCCTCTTGGTAATACGTGGTGAGGTTTAAGACTAACCCCCCATCCACACAATATCACATGTATTTTTTAGTACACATAAAGTATAATCTAGTTTTATTCTGAAATTAAGGACCATGATAAAATGTCCAGGCAGAAAGGTTGCAGGTTGTTTTTGACTGGCATAAAAATAATGTTAAAGGAATGGTGAATGGTGATGGTGTAAATGGTGGTTATATAGTCTTTGTGTAAATGTAATCATGCGAGAAACGTTTATTGTACTAGTACATGAACATATTTAATGTAGGCTGTCCTCGGACCACAAATTAGCAAGACTTTCTTCTACACTAAGAACTGAATAATTGAAAGTCAGTTGTTAGCACTGTGCTTTGTTAAAGATCAGCGTCGGTTTCATCAAGCCACTCGGCGTCATCATTTTCGCGCACTATACAGGTAATCTCTCTCAATCTACCGATCAACTGTCGCGTGAGAGAACGTTGTGCATCTCTAGACTATTATTGCTCGAATTAGGTTCATGCTTGTGACATTGACAGTGACAAGGTCACATTACACGCCGCTTTTCGGTTTAGAAATCGCACGTTTGACGGAAAAATAAATACACGTGATATCTTATAACACCCTCCCCCTTGTGATATTTCGCGATTTTTGTAAACCCCCCCCCCCATTCCAAGCCTCATGTGATTAGTGGACGGCCCCTAACCCGCTTACCAAGCGTGGCAACTATGAAAAATTTCCCCTATGAGGAAATCTATGGGGCAGGCCTATATTCAGCAGTGGACTTTAATAGGCTGTACTGGAACCGTATACATATATAAGTGATACGTTTCATTGATTGATGATTGATGATTCCTTTCTAACAACGATAGTAAGCGTTGGTATCTCACTCTTACCAACTTCTTACGCCAAACAGATGTGCATGCACTGCTGTGTTCCGAAGTTTAAAGTAAGAATAAAAACCAAGTATAAATTAAAAAATAAAATAAAGTTACAGCCTATAGAGATCCCTTTCCCGGGCATAGGCATCCGCTTATTTCTGAGAGGGTTTTAGTTCAAGAAATTTTCCGTCGCGCTGCCCCAATGCGTGTTGGAAAACTTCACATGTTTTCGAAATATGTTTTTTCTTATTTCTCGGATATGTAGGTTTCCTCAAAATGTTTTTCTTCATCGCCGAGCACGTGTTAAATCAGCACTTAAAATTGCATTTAAAATTTTCATTGGTGAAGGCGGAGATCGAACCCGGTTTGCTTGCTTACTATCAAATTGACAGCGAGCACTAACCATCTGAGCTACCACGGCTCTTTACAAATACAAATTTGTTTCCCTATATTTAAAGTGACAAACAAACTAACAGTCCACCATCTGGTAAGTAGCCCATGGACATCTGTAACCAACTTAAAATAAATAAGGTCCGTCCTAGTAAGTAAGATGCGTCTGAAAAGGAATCCTATACACCTAGCTATATATTACCAGTCTTAAATTATGCACAAGTTTATGCATACCCTAAGCAGTCATTACCACCGCTTTTAAAAACGTTACCCTCACACTAGAAATATCTAAAAAAATGATTCAGTAAGTCTAAAAGGATGAAGCTAAATAAAATAAGTAACGTCCCAGAATAAGCATTTGCTCAATAAAGCACACTAACATAAAATGCATTATGTTGACCCTGTGCATATATTTGTATTTATATAAATACGTACATACAAATATAATATGCAAGTATGTGCAACTTGCGCATTAAAGGAATTTGCCCGAGCTTAGACTTAGTTACATGGATAGAAAATTTAAATAAATTTGCATACAAACATGGTATATAAGATGTTAAATAACATGGAACTAATGAGATTTTCCGTAATTGACTTGTATTTATATTTTTATATTTTACAGAACAATCGAGCACACTCGCAACCTTATGGTAAATGGATGCTGGAACCGATAGCATTTTGTATATAACCCTCGATTAGAAAACAAAATGCATATGTATTGTATTGTTTGGCGGTTTGTGTATTTGGGATGTGTGTTTAGCAGGGATGGTAGATATAACAAGGATATAAAGTTACGAGTAAACGCAGGGTACAGAGTCAATGGGACTCTTCAATCTAGTGTTGGAAGACAGAATGTGTCTAAAAGGCACATGCTACATTAGAAAATGCTGTGTTAGTCCCCACCTTAATGTGATATGATAATGATGATAGTGAAAGTTGGGTAGGGGAGAAAATCACGAGTACGAGAATAAAATAAATGCTGAAGAAATGCGGTTATTAAGGAGTGTGTTAGGGCTGAATCTAAATGGCAGGGTGATAAATTGTGTGATAAGCTGATAAGAGAAAAGTGTGGCTTGCAAGATAGTATTATGACTAGTAATAAGAAACAAATACTTTGGTGGTTTGGTCATATAAAAAGAATGAAGAAAAAAAGTGTGACAAAGTAAATTTATGTTGCAGAAGTGAACGGAAAAGTCAGCGAGCGACGCCCTAGACGAAGTTTACCAACCAAATTGGAGATATATTAAAGAGAAGCCAAATTAAGAGTACCCTTAACCGACGAGCATGTATGCGTAGGTATATTGATGTAAAGGAAGCGAGAGAAGTGTATCAGGATCCTGCAAAATGTAAGTCTCTAGTCTAAGCCGAGCCCTGTCACGAGGTATGAGAATCCACCTTCCATCCAATACTCTTTTCTTATTTCAGGCCACTACGCACTAGCCGTTAGCCGGCTAAATGGTTCGTTTGAGCGACCAGCCACCTGACACGGTTGGAATAGCGGCTGACCGCTATGGCGGCCAACCGCGATGAAACTGCGACGAGATCACGAGACCGCGATAGACGGTTCTGTCGCTCAATGCCTATTGTTGGGCCATAAATGAAATAAACCCTGTCGAGATAGCTCGTTGTTGATTGTTTGTTTGTTCTTTTTTACTCCCGAAAACAACGTAAGAAAAAAAGTAAAAAATGATGCTGGATTCATCCTTCACATTGTGTCCGTTTTAATTCTCTGGATGTTCTTCAATGATGCTATTTCAAGATTTCGAATAACTTCTCGTTGTTGAATTTAAACAATGATTTTCTCTGTGTCCAAGTTGTTGGCTGCATAACTTAAACGCAAAAACCGGCGGTTCGTCGCAAACTAAATCGCTAGTGCGTGTAAAGAAAATGGCGGAAACTTGCGAAGCGGGCCAGGCTCGTCGTTCAACCGGCGCGGTTTAAATTTTGTGTTACTTAAGTGCGTACAATGTTACACTTAATTGCGTACGACCACAAGCGGTTGCATATTTAACCACGCGGTTAGCTGCCCCCGCGGTTAACCGCTGTTGCTCCTTCCTCATGATATTTTTCTTCACCGCAGTGCAGGTGGTAAATCAGCACTTAAAATTGCAAATTACAATCTCATTGATTCCGGCAGGGTTTGAATTCAGGTTGCCGGCGTACTGTGAAATTTACAGCGAGCGCTTAGCCCCTGTGCTACTACGGCTCTTATGGGTGTGTGCCGAATATTCATTTGATATTCGGTATTGGGCATGTTCAGCAGCATTACCGAATATTCGTACTCAGCCGAATATTCGACTAAATCACCGAATATTCGTTAAAGTGGTACTCAAGGTGTCCACTGTATTGAAATATACGAATTGAGTAATGCCATGTCTTTCATAATTTTACTGTTGAAAGTATATTTTATTTATGGGTTAAATCTACTTGCATAGCGTTACGTTTTTGAGACTATAGATTTATTTCCAATTATAGCAAATATAAAGCTTGAAAAAATGTTTTTGGAATCAAACAAAGAAACATTACATTATATTAGTACATTTCACTTTGGTCGTCAGTTTCTCAAAAATAAGCCCAAATAGTAAATCTTTTGCCACTCATATTTATCATATTATTATCAATTTTCACTAAGAATAATACAACGAAATATTTTTTTCTCACAAAATATTCAAAACATAAGCATGTGCCGGCAATTTGCTCACTACTAGATGATGCAATAAGGAACAGGATCCGGCGCTAATCCCGCGCGCTTTACGTTTTTTAAGTTTTGCCAAGGTGATCCTGCCCAATAATGTTCGGTAGAATATTCGGTTCGGTAAAAGTTTTACTGAACTTTCGGCCGAATATTCGTATTCGGTAAAATCCATATTCGGCCCAATTTCTATATCTAACCCATAATAAATCGAACTGCGTCACGATTTTGTGCGCGTGCGGCGCTACTAAATAAAATAATTTCGATTCTTCTTCTTGAAAAATTATCATAAAGTAAATAGATTATCAGATACGTATCCTAGTCACGTAGGGCTGATTTTTCAATCGTCAGATAAAAGTTATCCATGAAATAAAATATAACCTGACTGAATAGAATTGTTTATTGAAATATGAAGTGCTGATTTACCATTAGCTCGGTGCTGCAGAAAAACCTCGTGAGGAAACCTGCATGTCTGTAAAAAAAAACAATTTGAAGACTGTAAACCCCAAAAAAATCCATTGATGCAGCAGTGGACAATTCTTTGCCCACAAACCTTCTCAGAAAAGAGAGGAAATCTATGCCCAGAAGTGGTACGTATATAAACTGTATTTAATTTCACTATTTCAATATAAAAGTGAAATATCCGAACTATTTCAAGCATACAAATATAACAATTAATTTGTCAAGCGCTTGAAATAAAATTTTGATTTCTTATTTATGTTTCCGTATCTATTTAACTAACTAAATACGAGTATCTTTACAAGTATATTACATTGGAAATTGACTGACTAGGCTTTCTTTTAGGGGAGGAACTAGTCCTTGAAAACAGTCATACTAGCTCGGGGTCTAGCGAATCAATGTATGTATGTAAAATGTATGTAAAAGGGTGTGTTATAAATAAAAGAAATAAAAGAATGAGAGGACACCAGTGGCTATGAAGAGAATGTATATAGGCTGTAACTTCACTTCATTTCACTTTATTGACTAAATGTATAAGTGAAATATTCAATGTGATGCATACATTTGCAGTTTTTAACTTGCGTTTATGTTATAACCAACGAATTTATATTATCAGAGGATAGAAAATCGCCTTTATTATTAACCACAGTGTAGTGCCAGTAGTGTGACGACTGCCAGCATAATGAATTTGAAGTACTCTGTGTTGACGACTGGCGCTGGACTTAATAATGTAACAATATTGATGTCATCTAGACAGTGGCCGGCAACGCACCTGCAATTCCCCTCGTTGCAGTTGTTTTGCAGTTGTTAATGGGCGGCGGTGGTTACTTACTATCAGGTGAACCGCCTGCTCGCCTGATGGTAAGTGACTACCCCATGCATGCTCGTTTGCCCCCTCTTCTATAAAATAGTAAGGTACACTGAAAACTTCTTTTCTTTATTTTGTCTTAATTGATGTGGAACTACCTCTGAAGCAAAACCTATTTAATAAAAAAAAATCATTAAAATTATGAACCACTGACAAAGTTGTCGCGTAACATACCTATAAAATCGTTTAGTTGGTTAGTAAGCCCCCGCCTTTTTGACGTCGGGTAAAATGTACATCCAGCGTTTCGGAATCCACACGGATGAGTCACGGTTAAAAGAACCTAAATTTATAAATAATTATGTTCGATCAAGTTAGATAGTGACTATTATTATATAAAATTCATGAACAATTATTTATGCTTATAGCATAAATCATTTGTGTTATTTTAAAATAACTCGGATAGAAGGACACATTAAACTTTGTTGTGTATAAATGGTTTTACTGGTAGAGGATGCCTCGACCGCCCTTTGTACTCTACTATAATATAATTAGTATAGAAAGGGATGAATAAATAAATAAAATGCCACTTTGGAAATGGGTTGTCTAGACCACGCTCTCACAGAATATAAGCGTAAAATAGCAGATTATTGCTGCATTGATTCGTACGGTGAGTGTAGAGAAAAGGAGTTGTTTTGTACAGGAAACGAGGTATCTTACTTAGTCCACAGGGGTGACAATGTGTCTGCGTTTTGATTCTTAATCAAGAATATGTAGATGTTAACGGGCTACAGCATCCACTTACCATCAGGTGGAGTATGTGCTCGTTTGTCACCCTTATTCTATAAAAAAAGAGCCGTGTATCTGAGTGACTTAGAGCTCGTTGTACATTTTACAGTACGAAAGCAACCCGGGTTCGATCCCCACCAGCACCAATGAAATTGTTAATTGGTGAAGGAAAACATCGTCAGGAAACCTACATGTCTGAGAAAATAAATTTTTAAGACGTGAAGTATGCCAACGCGTATTTGGGCAGCGCGCCATACACTTCCTAGCCCTACAACCCTCTCAGAAGTGAGAGGAGGCCTGTGCCCAGAAAAACAGCGGTGGGACATAATATGGAGGTTGCAACGTTACTTTACTTTTAAAATATAGTTTATGCATGATTCTTCTTTATCTACCAACATAAGTCTGTAGTTGAATACGACCGTTTTAATATAATAATGCCGCCATTTATCGGAAGTCATAAAGTTTTCTGGCATTCCACTTTTGATACCCGAAATGCGATAAGTTCAATTACACCACCACAGCACAGTTGTGATTTTGTAGTATGTAATATTTACATTGTGAGTTCATTTCATACTAAGTAATCCCAGTGAGTGGTGTAGTCCAATATTTTTTCTTCTTTTGCTTTGTCTCCAGCAATATATTTTTAAATGCGACATTTATAATATCCCTACACTATCTTACATCTTATTTTCTAGTTTTCACCTAGATTATATTGGAATCAGATAGATAATCAATAGAAGTGTCAGCTTAGGGACTTTTAAAAAACTGTTTCGTAACAGCGAAATAAAGTTTAAACTGAAGTGAGATTAAATCCTCAACGAATCCAATTTATGTCACGGTTTCACGTAAAAATGGATCAATGACATTACACATTGCACGAACGTGTGAGTGATGTTTTCCCTAGTCAGGATATAAATTGTGTATAATATGTATAAACTTTGGTTTAGTTAATACATTTCAACTACATACAAACATCGCAACGAGCAGTATTATTATTCATTTGGTGTGATTTTTTTAAATAAGTTGTATAAAAATATGATAATAATGTCCTCCACACCACATTGTAGTCTACTATATTAGTAGAATAGTTGTAACACTAATGGATTGGCTCGACCGGAGAAGGACCACGCTCTCACAGAATACCAGCGTAAAATAGCAGCTTAACTCTGCTGTGTTTCGTGTGATGGGCAAGTGTAGAGAACCGGAGACCCTTTTTGCTGGAAACAAGGTATTCCATCTTCATCCTCAAGGGTGACGACGCATCTTCATTTTGGACAGATGTAGATGTCTATGGGCCACATCAATACAACTTACCATCAGGTGGACTGTGTGCTCGTTTGTCACACTATACTACGTAAAAAAACTCCAAACAGAATTTTAGTCACGGCGACTAATAGCCATCTGCGCAGGACGTGATTATAGTGCACGAGTGTATGCACATGCGCAGGTGCACTTTCTATTCCCTCACCTTTATAGTTCGCTGAGGCGGTAATCCAATGCAACCGGAGAGCAAACGCAGGAGCAGGACCAACGGCTTCACGTGCTCTCCGAGACATGTGGTTGAAACACGATCATCTTCGCGACTTCGGGCTGCTAATCTGAATTTTTAGACAGAAGAACTCTGGTTCGAATAGATGAATCGAATGAGTGAAAGGCCCAACCCGGGATTCAAACCCAGGACCTCATGATTAGCAATTGCGCTAATAACCACTAGGCTAACGAGGCAATCACAAGTAGAAAATACAAATTTCCACTAGATGATTGTACTTTACTTACCTAGGAGTGCCTTGGATAAGGAATGGATTCTCTTATATTGCCATCACATGGCAATATTTGACACTGCTGCCACAAATAATAGTACTAACACACTTCTGTACTGCTAGTTGGACACGGTATACAAGAGTGTGGTAACATTGATTTTTCATGGCACTGTGGTATGCTTGACTTCAATGCGCACTGATGCTTTTGCCGCTCTTATTTTAACAGGCGCTTTACATACTTATATAAGTAGGTGGCATTTTTTATAGAAAAGGGGTAACGAACGAGAATAAAATCCACGCAATGATAGGTGGATGCTGTGGCCCATTGAGATCTACATCCTCTTTCATACCCTTTTTACAGCCTCGTTTTCAGTAAAAAGGGTCTCCAGTTCCCTACAAACACCATTCGATACAGCTGCATTAAGCACGCACATTTCACGCTTAGTCCTTCCCCAATCAAGCCGACACATTCATGCTACAAACATTATGCAGCTACAACGTGGCTCTACCACGCATAATCTGTTTTGTTTTAATCGACCATAGTCGACATTAAAAAAAATTTTTATTTAATCTGTGATAAAATACAATTTTGTTATAACGTCAGTTTAAATACAACCGGTGCGAATGAATATTTAATTTAAGTTTCATTTTTCATTAATTTTAATTTAATTCCTGTAGCGGCGTTACCGCGAAACATATCCTATACTATTAAACGAGCAATTCTTGTATATATATAAATATATATTCGGGATCTCGGAAACGGCTCCAACGATTTTCATAAAATTTAGTGTCCAGGGAGTTTCGGGGATAATAAATCGATCTAGCTAGGATTTATTTTTAGAAAATGTCTTTTTGTCCGTGTTTTTAGGCAATGAAAAACTGCTACAATATCGTTAGAATAAGAAGGTAAATTTTGACAGATTTTTAGTGATTATAAATGGCTTAATTGGTATAATGGTCGGTCACAGAATAGTAAAACCCCGGTTCGAGCCCAGACCGTCAGACCGACTTTTTTAACTTTTTTTTCATGTTCCTTTCTTTTTTGAGAAAATCTATTTTTTCGAGCCTTTTTTTAATATTTTTTAAAAACACGAAAATTTAAATTTAAATAATTGCACTCATGATTTTTCATTCAAATAACCAGTTCCGTTTTTTCTGTTATGTCGCTAAGATCAAAAAATATTATTTATATTTCATCAGTATGTAATTTGTTAAATATAATTTCCAAAACACACGAATTAAAAAAAAATCGAGCGAAAAATACCGAGCAAAGCTCGGTCAACCAGGTACTTTTATCTTAATGTCAAAGTTTGCCACTTATCACTTCTCAGAAACACACATCATGTTGTAATGTGAATAACGTTCAGATTATTTTGAAGTGAAACGGTTCGAACAGCTTAGATTTTGCACTTGCGTTCATAACTCAAGTTACTGAAACAAAACTGCAAAGTAATATCGCTTTGCCATTCAATATAAAGTGGGTTGTAGAGTAGGGGTGGTCTCATTGAAATTAAATATTTTAAGAATGGAGCGTTTTTGACACAGGTATTTATTATTGTTTTTTTTTTCATAAACTGAAGTGGATAAAGACCTTATAGTCTACCTAATAGTAAATGACTAGCAGTAGTAATGGTAGCGAACTTATACAGGCTCATTAAAAAATTATTAACAAGACCAATTTCGATCGTCATCTTTTTGGTAACATTGCGAATGTGCACAACCACAGATTTTACAAGGCAGCCAAAAAACCCGTCTTTTAATTTGTTCCCCTGTGATCAGATTAAATATTTTTTAGTTTTGAATAACAATTATAACAGTACAATCTATACAATAGTACAAGTAATACATTAGCGCATTAGCCGAGTGAAACACATTTGCTACTCTAATGTCTCTTAGAAAAAATTAAAATATTTTTTGGTCCAGTGTAAGTCATATAGTACAGTAAAAATAGACGTTTTTTTTTTGGTGCACTCAAAAAGTATGGACATTAGAAAAAAAGTTTGAAACAATAGTTATAGAGAATAAACTTATCTTTAAAAATGGATTCGTGCATTTTATTGATTAACCTAATATTTCAAGATTTATTGGCCGCGTTAGAAAGTCCGATTCATTAAATGGGCCATAAATCGTAAGCGGTAAGTTTTACATAAATGTTAACCGGATACAAAAGATGCTAAATTTTATTCTCTATAACATTTGCCTTAAAGTGCATAGTTTCCGAGATTTTTCAAGATGGCGCTTGAAGCGCCACCTGGATTTGTCAGCATTTTATAATTTTACTCTCAGTAAGTGATCCTAAACCTTATAAAAAATTGGATCGGAAATTTAGTTCAAAGTTGAATTCTATTTTTACTGGCCTAATATTCGCAATCATCATACAATAATTTTTTGCTGGTGTAAAATAGTATTTGCATTTCAACTTGCAAATGGAATAGGCAATCGCAAGCTATTTTTAGTTAAATAAAAGAATTTAATAATTTGAAATTAATTACAGTCACGAGCTTAACCCTCCAATTGCCTTTTATCTTATATATAATCTTTTTAAATGTGTAAACATTATGAGTTCATTTATTTAATAATCAATAAATTGAAATGAAAAATTGTTCACAGTGTGAAAAGTTTATTACTCTTTTAATTAACTTTTAAATAAACTTTGATCTTTTTTACAATTAGTAACTAAATGTCAAAATAATCAGTCATTTATTAAAAATAGTAACATATAAGCTTAAAATATATAGTATAGTATTATTTTTTTTAACTTAATCAAAATAATTATTATTAAAAGATTAATAAAACTAAGACCATAAAAAATAACAAAAGATAAACTAATTTAAATGTTAAAGATTCAATCTTCTTCATCTTCTTCTTCATTTTCAGGTTTTGGTAAACGTAACATACCACGTGAACAATTTAAGTGGTAGAACTATGCTGCAGCTATATTAGTAGTATGGTTGTAGCAAGAATGGGTCGGCTCGACCAGGGAGGGACCACGCTGTCACAGAATACCAGCGTCAAATAGTAGCTTAATGCTGATGTGTTTCTTATGGTGAGAGTAGAGAACCGGAGACCCTATTTACTGGAAACGAGGCATTCCATCTTAGTCCTCACGGATGACAACGCATCTGCATTTTGATTTGTAATCGAGGATAGATGTAGATGTTTATGGGCCGCAGCAACCACTTACCATCAGGTGGACTGTGTGCTCGTTTGTAAGCAGATTTAGGTATTAAACAGTTACTTTTTCATTTCTTTGCTCGTAGTTTTAAGTTAGTGAACCCTCCACTTAAGTAATCAGTGTTTTTAATAAAAAATTATTTCGGGTTTTTATGTCGATATTGAACCCATTCTCCATCTTGAAACTATAAAACTTCAGGAGGGGTTGGTTGACTATTTTTTGTTCTTTTTGTTTCTGATTCAAACTGCCGAAAGAAAAAAAGAGCCGAAGAGTTTAAAATCAAAAAAATCGTCATGCAATAATGTCACAACATTAAAAGTACGGGGTTTAATTCTGATCATCCTTATAATTAGAAACCATCCATCTGGTGTATAAATAGGAGTATTTTTTTGTTCTAATTTAGAATGAATAGAATCGTATTCCATATGGATATGTCTTGATTAAAAAAACACGTGGTCAATATTTTGTATTGTGGGTGGTTCACAACTAGAAAAATAAGCACACAATTAAACTTGATTTTTTTTTACTACCGCAATTGTCCGATATCTTCCTCGCTTGCCTCCGTTCTCTCACATCCCCGGCATAGTAATCGACATTTTGGGTTTCCAAGTTATTCAATCTTAAATTGTATACTGCAAGCTTTCATACATAAAAATATTACGACTACCTTTGGAGCCTGTGCAAAACATTATGCAAATATATCAGTGTCGCTTTTTGCAGCTTATTTGTCAAAATCTCTGCGCAGATTAGCATCATCCCTACGATTAAGATTTAAGATTCTCGAATGAAGCTCCGTTTGGGATGAGTTTGTTAGTTCATTGCTATGGGATTTTATTTGATATGATGAATTTTATTTGATAGACCACAAATCCTCGTTAAAGAACACCGATTCCTTCCAAGGATGATTCGCGAGGTTATTGAAATTAAAAAAAACATCCTAATTTCAATAGAGAAGATGGCTGGGTGCTACCATCTGCTTGGGATCCTATAATAAATAAAATTAAATCCCAACCCAAGCATACAACTACAAGACTTCATGATACCTTAAGTTTATACTGTGTAGATCGGAACAAAAGTTAAATTTTAATCTATGGTAACCGCGGTTAACTATGACATCTGGACGTTGAACATCTCAGTCCTTCCCGTGACCATGGGTGCTGTAAAGCTCTCGAAACGTCGGGTATTTAAAAAGTTAAATATACGCGATAAATTCCGTAAAAACTAGTATTATTTCAAAGGGCAGTATTATAGCACAATTCTTGTCTGTTAATTAAAAATTAGAGTTTAAGCAAAATTAAATTGACAATTGCATTTATAAAATGCAGGTACGATAATTGGCTTTTGATACTACCTCTTTGAGCTTAGAAATGTTTTACTTTTTAGAAATGGCTACAAATGACAATAATCGGTAAAATTTACCCTAATAATATAGTTATAGATGCAAATATTGTCTGATAAATTACGAGAAGATGATATTTGGCATAGTTGACTATGATCCATCCAATGTCTCATAATTTTGGTGCAGCCACAGCCGTATTAGCCGTATGTGGCGCTCAAGGTCGCTCAGCGAGCTATGGAGAGGGCTATGCTCGGAGTTTCTCTGCGTGATAGACTCAGAAAGGAGGATATCCGCAGTAAAACCAGAATGACCGACAAAGCCGACCGACTTAGGCAAGTTGGTTATGGTTAATTATACTGTATTTACTTTAAATAGTCTATAAACTATATTTACATAAATTATGAAATATATCTATTAATACTAATAATTGGTACTGATTATACTAATATTGATATTTTTATTACCGAAAATTTATTTCACTTTAGTATTATATTTATTGAAAGCTCAATTTCATAATACGTTAATGCAAAATAAAAATAAATTGCAAAATATCAGTGCCATAAGATTCCATTCCGTCCACCTGTTACAACCCTCTTTTTCCAGACGGTTAAAAAATCACCCACTATGCATAAGAACATTAAAAAAAAGCTTGATTAAAAATACGAATAGACGCAATATTCGTATGTTTACAAATGGCTAAATTTGCCCTTGGTAAAATATCTTATCTGCACTCTGTAAATTTACCATGGTGATTGATATTAACTGTGATTCGCGCATTTACTGTTATGATATATCATATCCTATAATACATACTGTCGTTACTCCATCTAGCGGGGGAACGCCCTACACTTCGCCTGTTGATGCGAGGCTGCCACTCGAGAACCTTTTGTCCCTATCGGTTATTGGTTCTACGAGCTATGTGGCCAGCCCATTGCCACTCCAGTTTACCGTTACCGTTGAGTTATGTCGGTCACCCTGGTTCTGCTGGGGATATCCTCATTTCTAAATTTATCACGCAGAGAAACTCCGAGCATAGCCATCACAATAGAACGCTGAGCGACTTTGAGCTTCTTCGTACAGCCGACAGTGAAGTAACACGTCTCAGATCCATAGGTCATCACTGGTAACAGGCACTGCTTGTACAATCTAGTTTTGAGATTTTCAGGTATGCCTGACGAGACGATATGTCGCAATCTCCCGAACGCTGCTCAGCCGAGTTGTATCCGTCGATTGACCTCTCGGTACAAGTTGGACTTACCTAGTCGTTCTGTTTATCCCCGGTAAACGTACTCCTCAACAACTTCGAGCTTACTGCTCCCAACTACCAATGGCATAGTGTGGCATCTCAGATCATATAAACAACAGGAGATATGCTCAGCAGTTGAAAATGTATCGGAACCCGGTGTCTCCAGTTGGCCCCTACCACGCGCCAACTACTACATAATAAAAGCAATAGATACACAATCGCGCACACACTCGCATTTTGTAAATCAGAACATACTACACAACCAATTATAAACCTTATCTCATCATACACAGGGTGAATTTACAATGCACCGTACAAAACTTATTCACGCAAAAACATCTGTCGCTATCATTCACTCACAAAAGCCGGCAGCGGCTGCTTCACGAAACTATCGTGTGAGTGAGAGTATCAGTAAAACACTTATCCATTGCGCTATTAGACCAGCTGATTCACAGGTCGATTTGTACTTAGCAAGCAATGGTTTTTGTTCCTAATGAAAACATTTGATTTGGTTTTTCATCGTGTTTCTAGTACCACGAAGTAATGTTTTAATAAATTGAATAAGAAAAACATTAATATTTTAGTACTTACGTGTAAAATGAGATGCCATCTTTCAAGTAATTCACAATACAGCTGTTATTTTTGCAAACAATCACTGAACAACGCGGCATTTTGTCAAAAATCACGAGCAGTGAAGACGTCACAAGTTGACATTCGACTAATTACCGAAACTGGCATCAGGCCGCTTTGCGGCCAGATGCGTTCGCAAGTGCCACGCCTCCTTGCCATATCTCCTGTTGTTTATATGATCTGAGTGTGGCATGGACAATACACATGACTCTCGTGTAGTGGCGGGTAAGAATACCCACTAACCCATATCTTCCCGTGGTTGTCGTAAGAGGCGACAGAGGGAAACTGAGGCAGAATATGGGCAGCAGTCAAGCGTGGCAACTATAGTAATATACCCCTCAACGATATAAAGATAGGGAATAACAATAGCAAAGTTTTCTCTAAACAAAAGCTAATTGCGAAATTTATTTTGCTCTTTGATTGCTCGCTCCCCCAGTGACAGATGCCGAATCTTGTTTTCAATTTGTCACTGAATTGTAAAAAAGGCACAATTCAAAACCAAATTACGAAATTTCTCTAAATATGCAAATTTCGAAATAAATATTCAACTGAGGTGCTGAGAGTGAGGAAGAAAATTATAATCGACTGGGGCGTTACACAAGACAGAAAGTTTTAATAGCTTTCGAAACGCCAAGTATAATGTTAAGAACTTTTATTACTTAACGTTAAATGGCAGTAAATAAAATTTTAAATAAAAAAGAAACTTAATAAAATTAAATCTTGCTGTCTACCCCTAACTACTTTCATAATTTACACCCTTATTTTTCCACGTTGAGTGGGTAATTTCTTTTTCAAATTCATGGGGACCTTTTTAGGTATAATAAAATTTTTGTTAAATGTAAACTCGGTTCCAATCATCGAAGCATCGCGTGTCGCATAGTGTTGTAAAAGGTGGAGGACTTCAGAACCTACTTTTTTGAACTCTGTTAACATAAAATATGCAATGTAAAAATGTATTTAGAAAAATATAGTTTATTTATCTCAACGGTTCAATTCACATCATTATTATAGCCCCATACAAGCCTACTGATTTACTTAGGCTTCCCCAACGAATGCCACTTTAAGCTTCTACATACCTACGGCCAGCTCTCAGTTTTTTAGGGCTCATAATTTTTATGGATACTGAAAGAGAAGTACTTCTTTTCGTCATTTTTCGGAATAGTACAAAAATATTGCAGCTTAGACTCTTTTACAGTTTTCCTCGTCTTCTGTCTGAGTATAACCTGTATTGCGTAAACAGGATGGTTAGACTGCCATTACATATAACGGCAGACGATAAATTATGTATAAAATACCATATGACAATATGGCTACGTGGAGACGAGATCTTTCTAGAATATCTCGTGGTCATCTCTTACGACACCCACTGGATAGTAAGTACACTACATCATCTAATGGAACGTTATACAGTTATTTAAATGAAATAAAAAATAAAAGCTGCGTTAGATTTGTTCGCACTGAATTATAATTTAATTCCCAATACGAGTATGTGTCTACTTGAAGATATTCTGATACACTATAAAATAAGTAGTACCTAAGTACTCCTACTCACTGTATAATAGTCTCTAATAGTTATAATAGTTCTTATGAACTATTATAACTATTAGAGACTATTAAACGGTTATCCGTTTAGTGTGTCTTGTTGTGTGTACGTAAATAAATAAAAAAAACAATAGGTCATGTTGTTCAATGGACAAAGTATAAGTTTTAAATTAACAAAAACCAATAAAAGTAAAGTAAAGTTACAGCATATATACGTCCCACTGCTGGGCACAGGCATAGCTTCATTTCTGAGAGGGTTTTAGGGCAAAGAAGTGTCCGCCACGCTGCCCCAATACGTGTTGGCGAACTACACATATTTTTTTCCTTATTCCTCAGACATGAAGTTTCCTCACGATGTTTTCCTTCACCGCCGAGCATGTGGTAAGTCAGCACTTAAAAGTTTTAGTAAGAAGTTTTCCTACTTTTCTTTCATCAACCCTTCTAATAGGATGTTTCTTCCTCACTGACATTACCTCTTTAAAATAATTGTGGTTAACTTAGTAAATTGTGTGATCAGTAATCACCCCTTACGCGTACTAGACATGTGAAAATGGAAAATATGTCCTTGAAGTAATTTTACATCACCGGCATAGCAGTATTGTTATATTAAAAGAAGTTTTATCGTACTCTCATTTCTTATATTATGTGTTATCAATACCTTTAAATGGCAAAGGACGTTTACTTGGTGGCGTTTAAGTAAATTTAACATACATTGAAATGAGGTCATATTACTTATCCACCACTTATTGTCCAAAAGAGTCTTCAGAGTATCATACAGGATATAAATAAAAATATTATATCCTCGGCGTCGACATATCGAGTGACGTGCAGTTTCGTGGTCACTTGGAAGGGAAGGCCAAATTGGCCTCTAAAAAGCTTGGCGTGCTCAGCAGAGCGGGACAGTATTTCATGCCGGCACACCGCCTGCAACTTTACAAGGCGCAGGTTCGGCCGCACATGGAATACTGTTCCCATCTCTGGGCTGGGGCTCCCCAGTACCAGCTCCTTCCACTTGACCGCATCCAGCGCAGAGCGGCTCGAATCGTCGACGACCGAGTGCTTTCCGATCGGCTCGATTCACTGGCGTTGCGAAGAGATGTTGCATCGCTTTGCGTATTTTATCGCATCTATCACGGGGAGTGCTCTGAGGAATTGTTCGGATTAATCCCAGCCGCCAAATTTCGTGAACGCACGACACGACAAACGTCCCGATACCATCCACACCATCTGGATGCTTGGCGGTCCACCACTGTACGTTTCACAAGGAGTTTTCTTCCACGTACAACCTCTCTGTGGAATAGTTTATCACCGGCGATTTTTCCGGACCGATATGACCTGGGGACCTTCAAGAAAAGAGCTTACTCCTTTCTAAAGGGCCGGCAACGCACCCGCAATTCTCCTGGTGTTGCGGTTGATCATGGGCGGCGGTAGTCACTTAACATCAGGTGAGCCGCATGCTCGTTTGCCCCTCTTCTATAAAAAAAAAAAAAAAAAAAAAATAAAGCAAGGAAAAAATTTTACACATAAGTTATTTGATTAAAATCGGATGATAAGTTAAAAAGATACGATTTTTTTTCAATTCTAGCCGACATTCAAAGATTATTTGACCCACTTGTCTGGTTAGCACTTTCTATATTATCTGCAAAAATACTTATCCAACATTTATGGACATTAGGAATTTCGTAGGATAAAGAAGTTAGCACTAGATGGCACACCATAACATTTCATACCTGCCTATAGTGCTCACATGGGTGGATTATGGGAAGCAGGTATCAAATCAATAAAATACCACATGAAAGGAATATTGACTAGCAACCTAACCTATAAAGAGATGGCGACCTTACTGTGTCAAGTAGAAGCTTGCCTTAACTCACGTCCTCTTAACCTTATTGATGAATCAGACACTTACCCCAGGGCATTTTTAATTGGCGAAGCTCCAATTAATATGGGGTACTCTGATCCAAAGAACATTTCTATAAGTAAGTGACTTTCTATAAGTAAGTCACGATGGCAACATCAACAGAAGCTCCTATCTGATTTTTGACGAAGATGGCAACAAGAGTACTTGACCAGGTTACAGCAGAGACCTAAGTGGCATGGACCCAGGTGATTTTATTTTTATTTTTTATTTATTTATAAGGTACACCAACAGCAAAACACATTAAACATTAACAACAACACAATAACAAATGTATATGGTTAAATATGTTTGCCAATTACAGGTATACACAACATTTACCGTAATGTGCAGATCATTACATACCACAATGAATACAAAACAACTTACATAAAAAAACTAACTAAGGAATAAGTGTGTGCTGAGAGGGTAAAAAGAAATTGGTCAATTTTTTTTTGAAGCATCGGGCAGAGTCGTTGAAAATGTCAATGTCCGGTATCTTGGTCATAATTTCATTGTATGTGTTACATATTCTGGCTAGGGGATAATGTGCGCCTAAATTAGTTTTGTGGCAAGTTATGCTAAATAGTTTGCGAATTGGATATCGAGGATATCTGTACGGGATAACTAATTTAATGTGATCGAGGAGGTGCGTGCTTTTGATTTTGTTATGCAGTAACTTGTGTAGGAACATTAAGTCTGCAATGAGACGTCGGTCACGTAAGGTTGTCATTTTGAAAAATGCTAGCCTCTGACTATAGGGGTGTCTATGCGATATGCCTGGAGTTGAAAAGGCAAGGTAGCGTGTAAAAGCTCTTTGAATCGTTTCGATTCGCTGAGAAGACGCACTATAAACTGGGTTCCATGCAACACTTGCAAATTCGAGGTGGCTACGTACTAGTGCATTGAAAAGAACCTTCTTGGTTTGGACACATCGGAAGCTTTTCGCGTTTCTTTTTAGGAATCCCAACATACGAGTCGCCTTTTTGACGATATTATCAGTGTGAGCGATCAGTTTCAGCTTACAATCCAACAAGACACCAAGATCCCTGATCTCCCTCACCTCCGCCAAGGTCACGTCACCCAATGAGTAGGTAGTAGTGATGGGGCGCCTTTTTCTGGTGTAGCTTATGTGGTAGCATTTGTTAGGATTTAAAATCATTCCGTTGATTGCACACCAATCCATGAGTTTGTTTAAGTCAGATTGCAGAAGGTCAGCATCCCCGGGACCTTTGATCGTTCTACTCAGTTTGAGATCGTCAGCAAACATAGATACACTACTGTTTTCAATATATGTAGCTATGTCATTAATAAATATCAAAAAGAGTAGAGGACCCAAGTGGGACCCCTGAGGGACACCAGACTTAGCCAAAAACATTTCAGATTCAAATCCATCTATAGCCATTTTCTGAAGTCTCATTGCCAGGTAAGATTCGAACCACTGCAACAGTGAACCACTTATGCCCATTACTCTTAGTTTAGACAGCAGGACTTGGTGGCCGACTTTGTCGAAGGCACTTGAAAAGTCAGTAACGCAATATAGCGTCTACCTGCAGTCCCCTGTCCACGTCCTGTGCTACCGCGGACACGAAGGAAGACAAATTAGACTCTACCGAACGACCACGCCTGAAACCATGTTGGAAATCGGATATAATGTTTTCAGTATGGCTGTAGACTATGGGGTAAACAAGGCATTCAAATAATTTAGAAAAACACGATAAAATGGAGATAGGTCGGTAGTTGGTAACATCAATCTTATCACCTTTCTTATAAATTGGGATAATTCTGGTTTTTTTCCATTCATCATTCATGGTGATGATGGAGTGACTAAGGTATATAGTGTCAAAAGTAGTAAAATTGTAGTGCATAGACCAATGAACAAATTGTGTCTACCCATAGATACCTATAGACTGATATTATATACCAAATAATTTGTGGCAAAATTTTATTTTATGCTTGTATTAATTCTATGAATTGTTCCGGTATGTATTCACATTTACATCAAAATTTTATCAAATTGTTTATTTTCTTTTAATCATTACGATTGAAATATGTCTTTTATTTGTAAAGCTTAATGAACTTTGGGTATCACCTTTGTCACATACACCATTGTACACATGTGTATAGTATAACAAATGCCATATAAAAATTATTATATTTGGAGTGTGTATGAAATGTTAATGTAACATGTTAAGGCGGTACCCCGACCAAAACCTGGCAAAAGTGCGTTTTTCAGAGACTATTATCTCATTAGCTATGAGAAATAAGCTACATCTAAAAGCGCATTATTAATGTTCGGTATCCTATCATCACATTCCACGTTCTAATTTGTTTTTATTTGTTATGAATACATTTAAAATCTACTTTTAAAAAATGACTAAAATTATTGATTACATGCATCTGTTGCTGAAGGAAATGCTCTAATCATTTGAGAATTACACTAATGGATAGATAATTTAAAAATCTATATTCTACACGTTTTATTTAATTTCTTAAGTTCGCTTATCTCTTTTAATTGAAATAATTCCAAATATTCGGGCGTATTTTTCCGTGATATAAAGTAGCGAGAGCGCGTGGATTATATGGGACAGAACGCTCAAGGTCTCTCGCCAGGGGAACCGTCTTAAATAATAAGGGACTTTATGAGTCCTTTGGTGGGCGCCATGTTCGAGCAATAATGTAATGCATTTGTGTTGTATGTAAGATAAAGAGTAAGCATGTGTTAGTGAGGTCTTTAATAAGGTAAAATATAATCGAATGTTCAGTAGCAATTAAAACACTGTATCATTGACACCTTGTTTCTGTGATCAGTCCTTATAAAATAGTGAACCTTAATACCACAACAAATGTATATGAAACTATTGTAAAAGTATATTCTGATGGTAAATAATCAAGCTAATTGGCGAGACGAATGTATTGAAATTCATAATACACGTCGTCATTATCATCATCATTACATCCCTTCGTAAGTCCACAGCTGAATGTACGTCAAACAATGTGATAAGACACGATCCCGGGCCACCCGCACGCTTCGACTTACTGCAACTTTACCAGCTCGACATTACATCTTGTTGCCACATTAATATGCAATGTTTTAATTTGGCAACCAGAAGGTCGAATTATAACTAGTAGTGTTAGTTTGATTTTTGGGAAATCACTAGTTAATACACAGTTCATATTTAGTTAAAAATGTTATAGTATATATCTGTATAACCGTATAGTGTCAGTGTAAGAATACTTACTACCTTTTTTCATCCCGTGGATGTCGTAAGAGACGACAGAGGGAAACAAATCAGGATATGGGCAGCAGCGCCTTCTTAATAACGACTAAAAATAAAAAGCTGCGGTTGCTTACCCGCTTGCCAGGTGTGGCAACTATGTAAAATATCCCTCCTATGAGGCAATCTATGGGGGGAGGGGGCTATATTCAGCAGAGGACTTTAACAGGCTGTATCGGTAACGGTATGCATATATGTAATAGGTATGTCTCCTTTTCTACCAATGATAATAATCGTTGGTATCTCACTCTTATAAATTTGTTCCGCCAAACAGCTGTGCATGCTCTGCTGTGCTCCAAAGTTTGAAGTTAGAATAAAAAGCCAATACAAATTTAAAAAAAAAAATTAAAGTTATAGCCTATATAGTTCCTACTCCTGGGCACAGGAATCCGCTCACTTTTGAAGAGGGTTTGCGTGTTAAGAGGGTTTGCGTGTTGGCGAACTTCACATACCTTCGAAATATGTTTTTTCTTATTTCTCAGACATGTAGGTTTCCTCAAGATGTTTTCATTCACCGCTGAGCAATGATAAATCAGTACTTAAAATGGCAATTACAATTTTCATTGATGCCGGCGGGGATCGAACCTGGTTTGCTGGCTAACTAGCTGAGCTACACTACTACCACGGCTCTTTACAAATACAAATTTGTTTCTCTATATTAAAGTGATAAACTTACAGTCCACCATCTGGTAAGTGGCTGCTATAACCCATGGACATTTGCAACCAACTTAAAATAAAGAAGGCTACAGATGCATCGGAAAAGGAATCCTGTATACCCAGCTATATAGTCTTAAATTATGCACAAGTTTATGTATACCCTAAGTAGTCATCATCAGTATTTTTACGCAACTGTGCTGAGTCATTGGCATATCCTATATATTTATTATTTAAGACATCGTTAAACCAATGCGTCTTTCCTACATTGTGGAAAAAAGCATTTATTATACCGATTCATAAGAAGGGTTCAAAAGTGGAAATAAGTAATTACCGCCCCATTTCTATTTTATGCACAATTAGTAAAATGATGGAAAAAGTTGTTTATAATAACATTTACCCTGTAATTGTAAAAGGCATTTCACATCATCAGCATGGCTTTTTAAAACGAAAGTCTACCATCTCTAACTTGGCAGAATTTTGTGACTATGTTATTAGTGGGATGGAAGACTGTGGACAGGTTGATGTGATCTACACGGATTTTGAGAAAGCTTTCGACCGTGTAGATCACAGCATCCTCTTAGACAAATTGTACAGGCTTGGAATTCATGGTGACTTACTAAGATGGACTACCTCTTATCTCTCTAATCGTTCTCAAGCTGTTGTCATTGGTGGTTTCAAGTCTGATTTCATACAAATTCCATCAGGTGTTCCTCAGGGATCACATCTAGGTCCACTCTTCTATTCTGCATATATATATGATATTAACCAATGTTTTGAATTTTCAAATCATCTACTATACGCTGATGACAAAAAGGTGTTCCTGAAAATTAACTCGATCAAAGACTGTGAACTAATTCAACGTGACTTGGATAACTTACACTCATATTATGTCCGAAACAATATAACAGTAAATATAAGTAAATGTCAATGTATCAGTTTTAGCCGAAAGAAAAATAAAATTGTTTTTCCGTATCACTTTAAAAATGAAGGCATAAAACGGACTGAGATAGTAAAGGATTTAGGAGTTCTCCTTGATTCTAAAATGATGTTTTCTGAGCATGTCAACCATATCGTAAATAAATCATATCGCAATCTGGGGTTCATTATGAGGACTTGCAAACCTTTTAAAAACATAAACAGCCTCAGATCTATCTACTACGCATATTGTCGCAGTATTCTAGAATATGGTAGCTCCATATGGTCGCCGCAATATGCTTTGTATATAAACAGATTGGAAAGAATACAAAAACTCTTCATAAAGCACCTCAATTACAAAACCGGCATGCGTCGTTGTGAAACTTATAATGAGGAGTGTATTAAATACGGTCTCTTGTCGCTGGAATCTAGACGAGAATTACTTGATATGTGTTTTTTGCATGATATCCTTCACAGTAACATTTATAGTCCTAATCTTCTCGCAGGTATCCAGTTCTGCACTCCTAAGTACCGTACTAGAAAGACCCCACTTTTCAATGTACCTAAACATCGTACCAAATATGGTATGAACGCTGTCATGACTCGTCTACCCAAAATTTATAATAGTAAATATAGTAATGTTGATATTTTCAACTTTTCTAAGTCTAACTTTAAACACAAACTTATCCTGAAGCTGTCTAAGAAGCAGTAACTATCACATAATGTACATCTATTCTATAACTCCATCTGTATTATCACAATTCTGTAAAAATATCAATTTGGAAATCATGTCGTTATATTAATTATAATAGAACTATAAAGCATACAAAATAACATGCAACATATTTATTTTATGTATTTATATTATTTATTCTATTTTACTCAGTGAATATCATTTTATTTTTGTTGTTTTATTAATTTTATAAAAAGCTGTCAACTTAAACTTAAATTTAAATCTAAACATAAATGTATACAAATCACATAATATAGAGCCATGTACTGCAATCGTGTGTAAAATATTATGTATTTGGATAATATGTATTAAGTTACAATTTTACCTCTCTGCTTTGTAAGTGTTATTCAGCATGTTGTGAAACTCTGTTATTGGCTAAGTGTGTTAATATGTATTTTAAGTATGATTGTTAAAAATATGCTGTTGAGTTTCCTAATAAAATAAAAAAAAAAAAAAATCACCGTTTTCAAAAACGTTACCCTCACACTAAGAATGTCTAAAATACAAAAAAAAATGTTTCAGTAAATTAAAAAAATAAAGCTAAATAAAATAAGTAACGTTCCAGAATAAGTATTTGCTCAATAAAACACACTAATATAAAATGCATTATGTTGACTCTTTGCATATACGAGTATTTGTATATACATTCTCCGTAAATTAGGATCATGTCCGCATATTCAGCTGCTGTGTAGTTCGGATGTGTATATGCCATCACGATCACAGGTTTACACAAGCACTAATAACACAAATAAAAGCGTCCGTATCGCAAGAAATGTAAATGTATCAACTAGATTGGAAAAAAACCAAAACAAAGCATTTTTGTCGCAGTATCATAACCTAATACACAAAAATTAATAAATAAAACAATAGGTTCATTGTCGTCTGCTATGGGACTACTTTTGTTCATTCCATGCAGGTTTCGGGCCTCGGGGAGTCCCCCATTACCCGGGTGATCCTCACGGCTCATAACAATGAGCCGGTCTTGGTAGCCGTACCAGTACGGCATTGTTGGCTATCTTGGTTGGCGTATTGCGCGCCACCAGGTCGGTGCTACCGGAGGGTCGGCCGTCTCGAAGCCCCGCGGAGTCCCGAGGGTAGGAGTCGACGCAGGGCCAATCTTGCCGACAGGAGGGCGTTCCAGCTGCTCCGGGCCTCCAGTGCTCCTTCCTGGCTCTAGCTGAAGGCCTGGTACTCCTAGGCAAAAAGTTGGCGTGTCTCGCGCCTCTGGGAAGGGAATCTGCCGAAGGGTCAGCAACCTCAAGGTCCCGCGGAGAAGCACCTCGACGCGGAGCCGAAGTCACCAACAGGCGCGCGCACTTGGGCACGCCGGGCCTTCGGAGTTCGCTTCCCAGTGTGTAGGTGATGCGCAGCGTTGGGTGATCTTCATCCCGGGTGGGGTCAGGGGCGTCCTCAAGGCCCACCAAGCCGAGTTGGCCCCACAGCGCGCGCACCCACTGCGAAGCGACGCGCTGTACCTCTCCAACCCGGGCGGGAGTCGACGACCGGCGGACGTGACCGCTCGTTGGCGCGGTCCGGACGAGACTGAAACAATAGGTAAGCGTCTTTTCGCGGAATTATTCACCAAAATATTAGTCGACCTAATTATGCGCACTGCTATGAACAAGTGTGTCAAGGACACGGGTTCAGCTAGTACTATAAAAATATTTCGATATCAGTGCGGCGGGGTGCGGGAGAGGAGCAGGTGTCTCCTGCGCCGGCCGCTCGCCGACAAATCTTCTTTCCTTCAATAGTATTGCTTATTCGTTTTAATTTCGATGATGCAATGTTATGATCCGTGACCCCGGCAAATGACCGCTGTGCGACAGTTCTTTAAGTACAGGTTGCTCTAACATGCTATTTTCTAAAATTTTAAATATATCCGTAAATAATGACGTTTAATGGCAATATAATTTCGTCATGAAATGAAAGTGTGAAAACGTGTGTGTAAAAAATATGTGTGTTAAATTAAAGTCGCCATTGTAGCCCCACGTTGTATGTGTATATATATCCTATACCTTTAAACGAGCAATTCTTGTATATATATATATATATATATATATATATATATATATATATATATATATATATATATATATATATATAATTGGAATCTCGGACGGTTTCGGAGGCAATAAATCGATCTAGCTAGGATTTATTTTTAAAAAATGTCTTTTTGTCCGTGTTTTCCGGCAATGAAAAACTGCTACAATAAACTAATAAATAAGGAGGTAAATTTGACGAAGTATTAATGATCGTAATAGCTCAAGTGGACATCGAGCGGTCACGAAATCATAAAGCCTTGGTTTGCGTGCTGTCTTCGGCCCGACTTTTTTCCTTTTTTTCACGTTCATTTCTTTTGTGAGAAAATCTAATATTTCGAGCCCTTTTTTAAGTATTTTTTAAAAATACGAAAATTTTAATTAAACTAATTGCACTCATGATTTTTTATTCAAATAGCCAGTTCAGTTTTTTCTATTATGTCAATAAGGTCAAAAAATATTATTCATGTTTCGTCGGTATGTAATTTGCATCTAAATGTCATTTCAAAAAAAAAACCGAGCAAAGCTCGGTCATCCAGGTACTACTACTTTATGTATAGAACTTTATACGAAAAGTTTATGAATTAGTTGATATAACAACATCATTTCGAATAGACGGAATACTTCACCTCAGTTTCTTTTGGTGCAAATAAATTTGCATAAAAACATGGTACTTAATATATATATATGTATATATATATATATATATATATATATATATATATATATATATATATATATATATATATATATATATAACGTCGAACTAATGAGATGTTCCATAATTGACTTATATTTATATTTTTATATGTTACAAAACAATTGAGCACACTCGCAACCTTATGGTAAATGGATGCTGGGGCCGATAGCATTTTGTATATAACCCTCGATTAGAAAAATGCAAATGTGTTGTATTGTCTGGCAGTTTGTGTATTGGGATGTGTGTTCAGCTGGGGTGGTAGATTAAGGACAAGGACAAGAATGACAATGAAAGACAAGGATTTAAAGCTACGAGTAAACGCAAGGAACGAATTAAATGGGGCTCTTCATTCTATTGTTTGAAGTAAGAATGTGTCAAAAAGGAACGTATTACATCTCACAATGCTGTGTTAGTCCCTACCCTAAGGTTGCCCTAGTCGATGGCACGAACTAAGTGGTAGGTGGGGTAAAAATGCATGCTATCTCAGCCGACATTACGTGCGAAAGGGATAGACGCTGTGAGCAGCAGTAAGAAGCTAGTGCGCACACACATGCGCACTCGAGTGACGCAATACGAGACGGCGTCATCGCGTACCTACCTATGCGATTAATTTTTGAATAATTACATAAACACAAACGGCAATTTGAGATCCGTATCGCAGTGGCTTAGCAATGAGGCTGCGCTGGGCGCCACGGATTCGAATCCCGCACGGATCAAATATTTGTATGGCCTACAAATAGTTGTTCCGGGTCTGGATGTTTGTCCATGTGCAATTTATGTTTGTAAACTGCCTCCACGATACTGGAGAAAATCCTACTATGGGGGTAACGTATTTTAAAAACAGAAAGGAGAGAGAAAACAAATTGGTGTTATTATAACATAGGATCTACATATATATATATATATATATATATATATATATATATATATATATATATATATATATATAGGAAAGGCGCGATTGTAGAAAGAGTTTCGTTACGAAACGTTTGTAGTCTAGGGGGCTTGGCCTGTTTATGCTATTCATAACGAAGGCTATAAAATATGTAGGTACAACTTAGAAACTAAATCCTATGTGTACTTATCTGTATTCATTACCCAATATCTAAGGTAGGTTGATGCGCTCCTTAGTTTTTATATAGTTCGTATTATTCTGTAATAAATTAAATCTAATCTAATTTATACTATAATACCATTTTACAAAGCAAAGCAAAGCTACTTCTATTTTATTTAGTAGTAGCTTATATAGTAGTATCGTAAATTGTATATAAAAAATATGAGTATGTCTGAGGTAAGGTTAAATTTAAACAAATATTTTGCCAAGTGCGAATCGGACTTCCGAGCTTCCGAGATTACAAGATTTAAATACCTATACATATTACTATCGATCAAAAAAGCCAAAAATACACGTTTCTTTTTCTAGTAGAAAATCCTTTAACTTCAAATTTATTTTTACCACCTGCTGTTATAGCGGCAACAGAAATACACGTTCTGTGAAAATTACAACCATCTACCTATTACGGATCATGAGATGCAGCCCGCTGACAGACAGACACACGGACAGCGGAGGCAATATATGCCTGCCTGCCTAGGAGTAATAGTAATCTGAGATTAATTATGACTTCGATGAATTAGAGATGATGAATAAGAGATCAGAAAATCAGAATCATCATTTATAAGTAGTATAATTTGAGAGCAGGCAGCACAGAACACTATTACTCCTAGGCAGGCAGTGCCAGTTGTCACTTAACAAAGGCCTTTTGTGTTTGGGCATACGCCATGTTCAAACAACAATAATTCTTAAAGTAATAAACATACAGCTGTTAACTTTATGTTGCATTGTAGCTTTACACAAAATCTGTCGATCTAGTATAAAAATAAGAAGGGTAAACGGGGTTGTTTTTGCAGTAATTTACAATAATTTGCCGATTAGCATATTTTTATGATATTTATTTAAAGTTAAATTTTTTTTCTTCAAAGTTACAAGTATGTCTACAAAAATTTTGATAATGTAAACGATGAACAATATTATTAGCCTCCGAATGAGTTAATTTTTATCTCAGTAAGACTAAAACTTACAGAGATATGATTTTTTTCGTAAACACGTAGAGAATATCTCAAAAAAAAAATGGCTGCCAAATAGAGGGGGAGGGGATTAGACCTCAGTGTGTAGTGTACTTTTATATTAAAATAGCTTTATTATAAGTACCTAAAATATCGCTAGTCCGTAACCGGACACACTATATATATATATATATATATATATATATATATATATATATATATATATATATATATATATATATATATATATATATATATATAAATATGGATTTGATGTCTAGCTAAGAGTTTAAGAACGATTTTATGTAGCGAAACTGAGGTATGGCCACATATCGAGAGTAGAGCACTCCCTCACGTTGTGACGCGTGACACGCGTGCAATTAGCGTTTTGAGTACTTTCAGGAAAAATGTAAGAACAAATTATTACTTATTCTTTATATTAGTAATCATATTGTTGATTACGATGTTGTTAATTTGTGAAAACCCTAACCTCCATACGCTGTCTAGACGTTGTCGGCATTTACCACGAGATCAAAGGCGTCTGTATGCTTTTATTACACTGTGGCGAAAGGCAAGATGTTTTATAACAAAAACGGGCGCGCGAAATTTTATGAACAGACCTTTGGTAGTCTGGATGTCACGAAAAATCTATTGAATGTATCTGTTTAAAATAAAATTATTTGCATTTTTGAACAACTAATCTATCCCTGTATGGTAACTGTTTTGCAATTTTCGTTCTTCTTATGGTATTTATTTCCGCCCAAAGATGTGTTAAAACTAGTGTTGAAATTCGGAATTTTCGACGCTTATAACTTCTAAACATACTCTTTTTTTACTTTTTTGTTTCCATACAGGGCTAGATAATGATGAGACAAATTGAAATCATTTTTTATTTTGAACGGACACCATCAAACAGTGGAGTAATCGCCGGACTACGTTTGTATGGAAGAATAAGCGACTAGTGTACCATTAATGTATGGAAGTGAAAGTTGGGTATGGCAGAAAACCAACAGAGTACAATAAATGCTGTAGAAATGCGGTTATTAAGGAGCATGTTAGGGCTGAATTGAATCTTAATGACTGGGTGAGAAATTCTTTTTTTTTAAAACTTTACTGGGTGGGCTGCGGCGAAAGGAGTGTCCTCTCCCCCTGCCGCTGCAACCGAGGTGGAGTCGCGGAGGTTGGTATGGCGATGCGCCACTCGCCCTACACTCCGTTACTCAAACGGGGCCGCACCGTTGATGCAGTGGTAGTGGGGCTGCGAGGGGAGAGGACTGTCGGTATTTCGAGGCGCTGCTCTCCATACCCTCCGCAGCCGGATCTTGGTTGGTGGCGGAGCCATAGACCAGATCCGCCGCTGGGGTCGGGAAGGCTAGTGCTTCTGGGTGCTCGTTTATCCTGATCCCATGGCCTTCGCGCTTCAGACATGAGGGCGTCCGATGCGCAGGTGTAGTTGGAATGGCCGTGGAGGCATGTGCGCCATGTGTTCTGGAGCACCTTGCCTGAGCTCTCAAGTAAGGCGTACTAGAACACTTGGCGCACTGGAGGGTAGATATGACAAGGATATAATGATGACTCCACCTCATTTCCTTAGATGGGGGTGGTGTCATCCTCTCCCGAGAAGAAGCCGCCATGGGGCGGCTGGCACTGGTAGGGCTGCGGATGTATGCGAAAGCGTTCCTGTGGCTTTTCCAATATGCAAACAAATAGCCCGTTCTTGCCCCCGCGAGGCAGGTTTGCGTAGGCATTTCTCCATGTTAAAAAAAGGTTATGTGAATGTGACGGAATAAAGGCGTAGCGGCAGGTAGAGGAGAGTGATGTCAGAATGACGTAGGTATGTACTAACAACAATGTTGTGGCAGCGTAAGAGCATCAATCTTCATATTTCATCCTGTGGGTGTCGCAAAAGGCGCTAAAAGATCTTCATATGTCTTCGAACTATTTTGTCCTAATTTCTTAGACATGCAGATATCTTCATGATGTTTTCCTTCGCCGCAGAGCACGGGGTAAATCAGCACTTAAAATTGAAAATAATAATCTCAATGGTGCTGGCAGGTATCGAATTCGGGTTGCCCGCGTACTGTGAAATTTACAGCGTGCGCTTAGCCCTTGAGCTACTTATAGCTCTTACGTATTTAACCCATAATCAATCCAATTTTTTGTACGTGGCAGGGCCATGCTGCACTTATATTAGTAGTATAATTGTAGCACGGATCGGTCGGCTTTCACAGAATACCAGCGTGAAATACTAGCTTCATGCTGCTGTATTTCGTACGATGAGTGTAGAGAACCGGAGACCCTTTTTACTGGAAACGAGGCATTCCATTTCAGTCCTCACGGGTGGCAACGCATCTGCATTTAGATTTTTAATGGAGGATAGATGTAGATGTCTATGGGCCGCAGCAACCACTTACCATCAGGTGGACTTTGTGCTCGTTTGTCACCTTATTCTATAAAAAAAAAAACTTCGTCACGATTTCATGTGCGTTAGGCGCTGGCAAGCCATGCGATTAAAGTTGATCTGCCCAACTACCAATAAAATACATTACTAAATAAAATAATTTCGATTTTTTTTCTCGAAATAATAAGATCATAAAGTAAATTGCTTCTCACATTCGTTTCTTTAGTCAAGTAGGACTGATTTTTCAATCGTCAGATAAAAATTATCCATGAAGTAAAATATAACCCGACTGAATAAAATTGTTTATTGAAATAATAAGAGCTGATTTACCATTAGCTCGGTGCTGAAGGAAAAAATCGTAAGGAAACCTGCATGTCCGTAAAAACATAAAAAAAAACAATTCGAAGACATGTGAAATCCAATACAAATTGTTGCAGCACGGTGAACATTTTCTTGCCCACAAACCTTCTCAGAAACGAGAGAAGGTCTGTGCCCAGAAGTGGTAATTTGGATCACCAGTTTTCTTGCTGATCGGAGCATCAAAGTCGTTTTAGACGGTGCATGCTCCGATTACAAGCCAATCAAGGCTGGCGTCCAACAAGGCTGCATGCTATCACCAACGCTGTTCCTTCTGCATATCAATGACATGTCGCAAACGGGTAAGATACATTGCTATGCAGACGAAAGCACTGGTGATGCTTTATACACCGGCCGTGCCAATATTTCTCGGGAAAACGTCACTCAGTACCGGGTCAAACTTGTGTCTGAAGTCGAAACTTTGTTAAAACTAAATCTTGTCCAGTTTATTACCTAAAAGACATAACTTTGCGCGTTTACCGCGAAAAAAAACCCCTTCCTTGGTCTCGACATATCGAGTGACGTCCAGTTTAGTGGTCACAACGAAGAGAAGGACTTATTGGCCTCTAAAAAGCTTGGCGTGCTCAGCAGAGCCGGACAGTTTTTTACACCGGCTCACCGCCTGCAACTTGACAAGGCGTAGGTTCGGCCGCAAATGAAATACTGTTCCCATCTCTGGGCCGGGCTCCCCCGAGCCAGTTCTTTCCATTTGATCGCGTCCAGTGCAGAGCTGTTTGAATCGTCGGCTACCGAGCTCTTTTCGATCGGCTTGACTCATTGAAACTGCGAAGAGATGTTGCATCTCTTTGCGTATTTTACCGCATCTATCACGGGGAGAAGTCTGAGGAATTGTTCGGATTAATCCCAGCCGCCAAATTTCATGAACGCACTACGCGGCAAACCTCCCAATACTATTCATACCATCTGGATGACTGGCGGTCCACTTGTGGAATCAACTACCACCAGAGATTTTTCCTGACCGATAGGACTTAGGGACCTTCAAGAAAAGAGCATACTCCTTTTTAAAAGGTCGGCAACGCATCTGCAATTCCCCTAGTGTTGCAGTGTTCATGGACGGCGGTAATCACTTACCTTCAGGTGAGCCATATGCTCGTTTGCCCCTTCTCCTATAAAAAAATATTAAAATTGTGAACCACTGACGAAGTTGTCGCGTATCATATTTACAATAGGTGATCGAGCCACGCTGCAGGTATATTATGGTTGTAGCATGAATGGGTCGGCTTGACCGGGGAACTACTCACAGAATACCTGCGTAAAATAGCAGTTTAATGCTGCTAAGTTTCGTATGGTGAGTGTAGAGAACCTGTGATCCGTTTTACCGGAATTGAGGCATTCCATCTTAGACCTCAGGGTCGACAACGCATCTGCATTCTGATTTTCAATCGAAGTTGAATGTATATGTCTATGGGCCACAGCATCCACTTACCGTCTGGTGGAATGTATGCTTGTTTGTTGGTTGCCTTGGTTCCTTGTGTTCTTGTAATTATTAAGCCTACGCCTTTTTTGACGTCAGAGTTTCGATATCCAAGTCACAGTTAGAAGAACCTAAATATAAATAATAATTTTGTTTGATCAAGTTAGATAACAACCACTATTATCACAAATTTATAAATAATTATTTATGCTTTAAATTTGTCTTATTTTATAACATTTTGGATAGATGGATGTATTAAACTTTTTTGTGTATAAATGGTTTGACTGGTAGAGGATGCTTAGCCCGTACCTTGTACTCTTCTGTAACAATGAGTGTAAATAATAAATAAATAAAAAATGCCACTTTGGAAATGGGTCGGCTATATCGGGGTAGGACCACGCTCTCACAGAATATGAGCGTAAAATAGTGGATTATTGCTGCAGTGTTTCGTATGGTGATTGTAGAGAACCGGAGATGCTTTGTACAGGAAACGAGGCATTCCAACATAGTCCTCAGGGTTGACGACGGGTCTGCATTTTGATTCTTAATCTAGGTTATGTAGATGATGTAGATGTCAATGAGCCACAGCATCCACTTACCATCAGGTGGACTGTGTGCTCGTTTGATACGATTATTTAATAAAAGACATAATAAAGAGCCATGTAGCGGAGAAACTCAGAACTCGCTGTATATTTTACAGTGCGCAAGCAACCCGGGTTCAATCCCCGCCAGCACTAATGAAATAATTGCAATTTTAAGCGCTGTTTTACGACTAGCTCGCGGCGGTGAAGGAAAACATAGTCAGGAAACCCGCATGCCTGGGAAAATTATATATTTCTAAGACGTGAAATACGCTAATGCGCTTTGGGGCAGCGCGCCGTACGCTTTCTAGCCCTAAACCCCTCTCAGAAAAAGGCCAGAAGAACATCGGTGGGATGTATATAGGCTGCAACGTTACAATAAAAATAAAGTTTAGGTATGCATGATTCTTCTTTATCTACTCACATAAGTCTGTAGCTTAATATGACCGTTTTTCTTTAACATCAGGTGGTTTATACGTGGTAGAGCCATGCTGCAGTTATATTAGTAGTATAGTTATAGCACGAATGGGTCGGCTCGACCGGGGAAGGACCATGCTCTCACAGAATACCAGCGTAAAATAGTAGCTTAATGCTGCTGTGTTTCTTATGGTGAGTGTAGAGAACCGAAAACCCTTTTTACTGAAAATGAGGCGTTCGAACTCAGTCCTCACGCATCTGCATGTTGATTCGTAATCGAGGTTACATGTAGATGTCCATCGACCACAGCAACCACTGACCATCAGGTGGACTGTGTGTTCGTTGGTCACCCTATCCTATAAAAAAAGCGAAATGATAAAGCCGCCATTTATCGGAAGTCGTGGAGTTTTCTGGCTTTTCACTTTTGATATGACAAGTTCAATTACGAAGCTACAGCGCAGTTAAGATTTTATAGTAATATTTAAAATGTGAGTTCATTTCAAACAATTTAATCCCAGTTAGTGGTAAAGTGATATAATTTTAAATACGACATTAATAATATCTCTACACAATGTAACATATTATTTTCTAGTTTTCATCTAGATTATATAGGAATCAGATAGATAATCAACAGAAGTGTTAGCTTAGGGAATAGTAAATGGTCAGGTTAAACTTTAGGCATTCGGTCTCACGTACGGTGGTGGGAGTATGAGGAGGGAGGGGAATGGTTCATGGGAAGCCCTCCCTACCCTTCTGCCTTTGCGGAAATGTATAGTTTATGAGTAATAATTTTTTTGTAATACCATATCCTTAATTTTTTACACAAGAATATTGACACAAGCCCCCGCTCGCTGTAGCAAATCGCAGGCCCCTGAGTGAGCCGTAGCGGCTGAGGCTCGTGTGAAGCTGAATAAGCCGAAGCTGCGGAGGCAAGCATGACCCTCCCTCCGCGCCTACTGATTTACAAAAACACTCTAGGTGAAAAAGATTCGGCCCGCAAGGACCAATTGAAAAGGAAACAGGTTCGGAAGTTAGCGTTCGATTAAGAAACAGAAGGGAGGAATCGAGGCTTCTCTCGATCCGGCCTCCTATAACTTTTCAAAGACTCATTGTCCAATGGAGATGTTCTGATAAGAAAATGCTTAGTTAAATCTTAAAGAAATGTCGAATTAATGATATGAAGGTCTTGGGTGCAACTCCCAGGCCGGACTAGTTTACTGTTTTCTAAGTAATATCTTTCAATAAATTCATATAGGGAATTTTATGATATAAATTATGTTACCGGATTTGTTCCCCGGTTGAAATCGTCTTTCCAACGATGTAAATTCAAAGGAATATTAAAGTGAAGTTAGAGATCGGATTTGTTCCCCGGTCGAGATGATCACTCTGTGCATAAACAGAATTAACGGAAGTTAATTGCATAAGTATTGTCTTGTATAAGTATGATACGTTTTGTACGAAAACAAATGCCTATTTGTTATGATTGATTAATGAAAACATTCACTTGTATTGTTATCTGATAAGAAACATGATAACTGATAAGAATCTTATCAGAGATAGTTTCCTACAGTTTGAAAATTATGTAGAAGCACTTATTTATCTAATATTGTTAAAATTAGTGTATTTCAGACTTTCATTTTTTCTGATAGCCGAGAGCCGTGCAAAGTTAGTTGTTCAAATAGTGTGAGTTCACGGAAGCACGCTGGCCACGCCCTTAGGAGGCCGAATATGTAAAAATTTAAAATGTTTGTAATTTCAGCAATTTATGTAAAAATGACTTGTAAAACATTTCAGGTTGATTGTACGTGCTAAAAGGGTGAATTCTGTGTTATTTTTATGTGAAAATTCCTGTGTATAAGTGAAATAATGATAGTTTTGTATAAGAAATTTAAAAGTGTTTTAAATAGTGAAATAAATAGAGAAAATGTAAATTAAACTATTGTATTATTTAACACATGTATAAATTCAAGTGGGAAACATTGTTTTAACTTTCTGTGTTAAATATTTAAGAAGTTTGGACTTTGAATTTGTGATTAAAATAGGCATATTTTGTTTTATAAATTAAAGGTTTTTTGTGATACGAAAATATAATGTATATCATGGTGTAGATATTGTTTTGTGCTATCTAAATAGATAACTTGTATTTATGTATGACTTATGTGAATAAAGAAATTAAGTGAAACGTGAGAGAGTAATAGTACAAATTCATGTTATTAAGTTGCGCAGGCACGCGAATGGCGCGGCTCACTTTCGCGTATAGCTCTGGGGGTAGCTTAGTGAACGGGTTTTATTGCAATTCGTTCGGGGAAATAGTTCGGGGAATTAGTTCGGAAAAATAAGAAAATCCTTCGGGAAAAGTGAAGAACCAGCAGTCAATAAGAAGAAAAAGTGTAGGGAAGTGATAGGGAAAAGTGATTACTCTCTCACGGAACGGTTTGAAGATAATTGCTGTTTTATTCCCAAATAATTCATCCCTAAAGTTATACAGTCCACATCGAAGAATTAAGGCGTCGGGACCGGGACGACTTCGGAAGACCCGTAATCCCCGTCTGAACCTACTTGCTGAAAAAGAAAGAGGTTATCGCCCTAGTGTATTACTCCGTTGCGGAGATCACATACGTTGTTCCCGAACCCAACGTAGGCGTTATAGGAGGCCGGATCGAGAGAAGTCGCGATTCCTCCCTTCTGTTTCTTAATCGAACGTTAACTTCCGAACCTGTTTCCTTTTCGATTGGTCCTTGCGAGCCGAATCTTTTTCAATTGGTCCTTCGAGCCGGATTCTTTTTTAATTGGACCTTCGGAGCCGGATTAAAAGGACCACCCGAACCCCGCCAGCTGGATCAAGGAACCAGCTGTGGACTGCTGGTTGTGGAAAAAGAAGACCTTCGGAGCCGAGTGAAGATCAGCAACCGAAGGAAGCCGGAGGTTTGAGCTGAAGCAATAGGACCAAAGGCCAGAAGACCAGGACGTCAGCGCTGAAGGACTGGACCTGGAACTACCGGAAGAAAAAAAACCTGGATTGCGGCCTGGGGCGTGTGCTCGCATGGGGCACGTATCGCAGCCGGGCGCAGGTGTCTTGTGAAGGCACTCATCGTGGCCAAGCAGGGCTTGGCATTTTTCCTGTCGGGCAAGCGTGCTCGGCATTTCCTGTCGGACGACCGTGTCCGGCATTTTCCTGTCGGGTCATCAGGGTGCAAGAAGAAGCATCCACCGCTGCTGCTGCCAGGCGAGGGTGCGCGTGGGCACCTGACTGCATCGCGGCCGGAGGAGGGCGCTCGGACGAGGCGTCACCGGCAACTGGGCGGCGAGCACAGCATACATCCCGACCACCTAACGGTGCCAAACGGTTGGGCTCTGGCACAACACCTTCGAGTGGAGCAGTTCTCTCGAGCGAGACTGTGCTTGCACTACCGCTCGACTGTTTCGTCATATTCCTTGGCGGGACAGTTCCTAAACCTTTCCTCCATTCCATTCCTGCACAACTCCATCCCTGGACGGCTCACCTCGGTAGGCCCCGTCCAGGATTGATAGGGCTGATAGGGCTGTTAGGGTGGTAGTAGGGTTGTAGGGTTGGGAGATAAGGGGGGGGGGGAGGGGTAGTGGTGTTAGGTTGGGGTGTAGAAGGGTTGTAGGTAAGGGGTTGTAGGGACCGTAGGGACAGTTAGGGACCGTAGGCCAACAATCACCTTTCTGCAAGATGAAAAAGGCACAAGACCAGACAGGGAGAAGCGAAGGGAGCAGGACAAGGACAGGGCTCTCAAGAAAAGCCAAAGAAGCGGAACCATCTGAAGCGACCACAGCTACTGCGTCAAATGGAGCAACTCCTTCAAGTGGAGCCACCACCGACACGTCCACATGCACGTGGGACTCAGGGACGTCCATGGCAATGACAAGCAACAGGACGGACACCAGTGATACGCAGGCCAGCACCGCACAACAATCCGTTATATCCAGGAGTGAAACGGTGGTCAAAAAAGTAGGTCAAAGGACCGAAGAAGCGGCATCGTCAAGGACAGTAATCGGGCACACTAGTGATAAAGGGTCACAGAGAGGTAGTAGGTCATCGCGATCGGCGAGGCTGAAAGCCGAATTAGAGGCGCGGATTAAATTCGAACGCTCAGAGCTTGAACGAGCACAGGCAGCTGCTGCCTTAGCCAAGTCTCAATTGGAGTTGGCACGATTCAACCGAGAAGAGGAAATCGACTCGAGTGAGGATGATAAAGAGCAGAATACTCAGGTGGAACCTTTCGTAAGGAGTTGGGTTCAGCAGACCATAATGAGCGCGCCGGTTAGTGTAGCACAACCCGATATTACTGATAAGGAAGCGTGTAAAGGATCACGCCACAAAGGGGCGGAGATCGAGCGCAACCAAGGAAATGCACAGAAAACACACGCGAGTGAGGTGTCAGAATTGACCGAAGCGATTGTGAGTGCAATAAAAATAGCGGGTAAAGATAAGTCTTCCCAGCTTCATTTCCTCCAGGAATTACCGGTGTTAGATGGAGACCCGGGTGAATGGATAATTTTCAAAACGGTGTTTGAAGACACAAGAAGCCAATTTTCAGGGGTGCAAAATGTTGCACGCCTTAGGAGGGCATTAAAGGGCACCGCTAAAGAGGCGGTAAAGTCGCTGTTATTTACTTTGTGTGAACCGGAAGAAATAATGAACGCTCTCGAAAGAAGATTCGGTAGGGTTGAGATGCTCATTCTAGCCGAAATCGAGAATGTAAAGCGTATGCCAAGATTGGCAGAAGATTGCCGGAATATAGGATCTTTTGCAAGTCGTATTACGAACGTGGTTGCCACGATACAAGCGTTGAATCAACCACAGTATTTGTACACACCGGAGTTAGTGAGCCGCATAGTGGAGAAACTCGGAACTATGATTAAATTTAAATGGTTTGAATATCGAGCTCAGTATCCTTTGGAGCCAGAGTTACAAAAGATGGCAGGTTTTTAAATTTATTGAGTGAACAATTTTGAACGTCCTTAAACAATGAAAATGCGCCTGAAAAAAGGAAGCATCCTGAATTCAGGAAGCAAACTGTACACACTAAAAAGGGAGGTGTACGCAGCTGTGCCGTGAGCGAGCGCTATATGCGCCGAAGTAATTCGAGCGAGCGTCTAGAACGCCGAAATAATAAAGGTGAAAAAGATTCGGCTCGCAAGGACCAATCGAAAAGGAAACAGGTTCGGAAGTTAACGTTCGATTAAGAAACAGAAGGGAGGAATCGAGGCTTCTCTCGATCCGGCCTCCTATAACGCCTACGTTGGATTCGGGAACAACGTATGTGATCTCCGCAACGGAGTAACACACTAGGGCGATAACCTCTTTCTTTTTCAGCAAGTAGGTTCAGACGGGGATTACGGGTCTTCCGAAGTCGTCCCGGTCCCGACGCCTTAATTCTTCGTTGTGGACTGTATAACTTTAGGGATGAATTACTTGTTAATAAAACAGCAATTATCTTCAAACCGTTCCGTGAGAGAGTAATCACTTTTCCCTATCACTTTCCTACACTTTTTCTTCTTATTGACTGCTGGTTCTTCACTTTTCCCGAAGGATTTTCTTATTTTTCTGAACTGATTCCCCGAACTATTTCCCCGAACGAATTGCAATCGTCGTTGTTGTCCTCTGCAGGGCATGAATGCCGTGCAGGTCTCGGGCCTCGGGGTGTACCCCTTTACCCGGATGTTCCTCACGGTACACTACAATGTGCCGGTCCTGGGCGCCTTGATGTTTAAGGCGTTGCATTTAACGACTATAGTCGCAGTCGGTTAATTTATAAGTAAGGATGGTTGTCTAATAATTGTGTTTAAGTAACACAATTATTTGTCAGAGTTGGCCTTTCTGCGGCATTGAGGGGTTTACTCGGACTCCCTAATCTATATAGGGAGGATTTCTCTTGGATAAGGTCGCCCGTCCGGCGGCCTTGCATGCAACGGCGCGAAGCCGTTGAGGTGTTCGTGTGGCCCGTTGTCTGCACGGTCGAACATACCGCGCACCAGCCGGACCACGAATTCATGAAGGCTCTCTATCTTTAGGTTGGCCGCTATGACGTCATTACGGACGTAGCGACCCGCACCGACTATAGTTCTTAATGACAAATTCTGCTGGGCCTGAAGTCGCCGCTTCTGACGATCACTCAGGAGTGCATACCAGGCCGGAGCAGCGTATGTTAGCAGGGGTCTTATGTATGTTTTATAAATTGTTATCTTCGACTTTGTCGGTAACTTGGATGTCAGGACAGGGCGGAGCATTGCCCGCGCACATCGAGCTTTGCGTATAGCAGAGTCGACATGCGCTGTCATGTGCAACATCCTGTCAATCCGACATCCAAGGTAGGTCACGGCCTTCTCATATGCGATATCCTGGCCTCTGAGTGTTAATAGTGGTGGTAGATTTCTATAGCGGCGAGTGAGTAGAGCGGTCGTCTTGCCAACATTGACGGCCATCCTCCACTCATCCAACCATGGTGGCAGCAGGTCCAGCAGACGTTGCATCCTGGCAGCTGCTATATGGGCTCTTCTGGACGACGTGAAGTATGCACTGTCATCCGCAAATAGTGCTAGTTCGACGTCGTCCTCCCATTCTTGCAAGTGTCCTGCCAGGGTGGGTATGTCATTAGTGTATGCCGCGTACAGGGCTGGAGATAGACAGCTGCCCTGTGGTACACCAGCTGTTATGGTCTTAATTGCGGACTCGGCGTCCTCTACGCAGACGTAGAACTTCCTGCCTTCCAGGAAAGCCGCCACTAGCCGCAATATAGCAGGAGGGATACTTGTTTGTACATCTAACTTGTAGAGTAATCCTGTGTGCCACACCCGGTCGAACGCCTTCTCAATATCGAGAAAGACGCCCAACGATATGCGGCCACGGTTGTGTTCGGCCGCAAGCAGGTGCAGCACTCTGGTCAGCTGTGTTGCTGTTGAGTGACCCCTCCTGAATCCATGTTGCTCCGCCCGAAGTTGGATGCACGGGCGGAGACGTCTTAACAATAATCTTTCGCACAGTTTAGCTATATGCGGTAGCAGCGTGATCGGCCTGTAGTTGGCAGCTCTACGCCTGTCCTTCCCGGGTTTCGGCAAGACGATGACTTTGCCTTTCTTCCAGTCCTCCGGGAAGTGGGATGTCCGCAATATTCCGTTGTAGAGCCGACCTATCTCTACAAGGACTCTATTGGGCAGCTGTCGTAGTGCAGCGTTAGTAATCCCGTCGTGCCCCGGCGCCTTCCTCGGTTGCAGGCGGGTTACTGTCCTCCGCAGTTCGGCGGGGGAGATAAACCACTCTCCCGCGAGCGGTGGCGCGGGCGACGACAGGAGCTCCTGCACGCGGCTTTTCTTCCTTGTATGGGATTCCAGGAACTCCGCACTCGTAGGGTTCGGCATAAACTGCTCCTCGAAGTGCTCAGCTAGGATATCCGCTCTGCCCTTGGCATCGTAACATTGAATGCCCGCGTTGTTGGTCAGCGGGCAAACAGGTGGACGGGTTTTCGTTAACTGCCGGTTCAATGTGTAGAGCGACGCGTGCTGTTCGTCAGCTTTCCATATGCGCCGCTCCCAGGCCTCTCCTCTGTGGGCCTGTATTGCAACCGACAGTTCGTCTGATAAAGTATTTAGCTTTCTCTTTACTCTAGGGCAGCGAGTGCGCGCCCAGAGCTTCCTTAGCGCTCTTTTATGGTTTAGCTGCACGCGTATCTTTAGCGGCAGCTCCTCTTTCCTTCCCGAGAGAGGGACGATCGTAGAGGCCGCGTTGAGGGCCTCCTTGATGCTCGTGGAAATTCTGGTTGCAGCGGCCTCTACGTCGTCCGCTGAGGTGATCGGTATATGGACTGGAGGTCTCTCCTGCAGGTGTTGGTGGTAGATCCTCCAGTCGATCTTGGTCTTGCTGGCTCTGGGCGGTGAGGTCACTGCCTTAGTGCCAAGGGTTATCAGAATCGGGAGGTGCTGTGTATTTAGGTCATACAGCACTTCTACCACTACTGGGTAGTTGACGTTCCTAGTGAGCACGATGTCTAATACATCCGGACGCTTCCTAGGGTCGCTAGGGATATGCGTCGGTTCCTCGGGACCTAGAACGTCATAGTCGTGGAGTTCGGCGTCATCGTAGAGTTCACGACCCGGCGGGGTGATCACTCTGGACCCCCACGCCGGGTGTTTGGCGTTCAGGTCCCCGGCAATGATGGTGGGTGTTGTCCTTCCATTACCGTCCGGATGTCTGAGGAGTGAAATGGAGTCCCTGGCGGGCGGTATGCTGCAAAGATCCTAAGTTCCTCGCCCGCCACCTCCATTTTTATACCGATTGAACGCATCGTCTGGAAGTCTGGCAGGTCCAGCTCCTGGTGGACGATGTCTCTCCTCACCAGGATCGCTGTCCCTCTATAAGCGACCCCTTGAGGATCGACCTCGTCCCTCCTGTATATATGGTAGTTGGGCAGCTTAAGATGCGTTGAAGGTCTTAATTTAGTTTCACCCAGCAAGATCACCTGGATGTCCTGTTGCTGGGTGAGAGTGCGGAGTTCTTGGATCCTTTGACGAATCCCGTCCGGGTTCCAATATAGCAGGCGCAGGTTATCCTCCATAGTGCCTTGCCAGTAAGGATGCCAGCGCCTTCATAACGGCGGTTACGGGGTCAGTCCCGGCCCTTATGTCGGCCAGGACTTGTGTACCGACTTCGATGGCTATGCCTACCAGTCTGTGGATGGCATCAGCCGTCTCGAAGCCGGACGCTGGTGGTCTGCGTTCAGAACTACGCTGTGAAGGCACTGGTCTCGGGGCATTTGTGGTGGTTTTCCTTTGCATTGAGCGCGCTCTGTGCGTAGAGCGAGCTCTGCTTTCTGGCAGGGCCCTTTCAGGTGCTCTACCTGCCGTAGGTGGTACTGGTGCTCTTGTAATAACCTGCGCCTGGGAGGCTATTGGTCCTGCAGTCGTAGGGGTAGAGGTGGTCACAGCCTGAGGAGGAGGCTGCTCCGTTCTCCTGCTCCTGTTCCTCCGCCTCTTCCTCCTGGAGGGTTGCCTCTCAGTGGCGTCATTGGCAGGAGGTCGGAGAGTCGCCCCAGTGGTTGCCCTTTGTTCTGTGGGTCCAACCGTTTCTGATGGTGCTGCAGGAGGGGGTGGGGGGGCTAGTTGCCTACCCTTCCCTCTAGTGACGGTAGCCCACCCGTCCTCCTGTATGGTGATGGCCTTTGGGCGACTTGAGGGGATCCTCTTTGGGTTCTCCGGTAGTAGCCCAGGTAAAACGATCCCCTGCTTCCTGGCTATCCTCCTCAGGACCGGGCAGCGGCGATCGTTGGCCGTGTGGTTCTTTGCGCAATTTGCGCACTTCGGCTCCTCCTCTCTACCCCTTGGGCAAAGGCTGGCAATATGTTCACTGGCACAGCGAACGCATTTCACTGGCCTGTGACAATTAGCGGAGGCATGTCCGAAAGCCTGGCAACGGTGGCATTGTGCCGGTCCGGTCTTCCTCTGCCAGGCTTCGATGACGACTCCTCTCATGTAGAGGAGCTCGTCGAGTTGGTAAAGCTGCTGTAGCCGTTCCAGGCTCAGGTGCTCCAGCTGTGCAAAGTAGAGGCAGCCCGGTCTGCCCCTACGTGGTGGTATAGCCTTCACATAGTTGATAGGGAAGCCTTTTGCCCGAATAGCCTCCTCAATCATCTTTGCGTCGGTGCCCACAGGCAGGCCTCGGATGCCCACTTTAGTGGGCTTCTCTTCTGCCGGTGTATAACAGTACCACGACATTGATTTATCCTTTTCGGAGAGTTCCACCATGTACCTCTGTATGGTACGGAACTCATCCGGACTCTGGGGAGTGAATCTTACTCCTTTCCCGAACGGACGGGCATTAGGTGGATGGCCCAACTTTTCGTTAAGGGCCTTAAAATGCCTGGTCCAGTCCGGGAGGCATTCTGCAACAATCGGCGGATATCTCTTCTCCTTTTCCTTCTCAGTTCTTTGAGGTTGCTCCGCCGATTGCGGTCGTGGTACTGCCGGGGCTGCAGCCATGTGGGCATAGCTCGTTGACGGGCGCTGTCCGTCATCCTGGGCTAACCCGGACGGGTTGATGGTTTGAGCCGGGGATGATTTTCCGGCTGATGCAGCTAGGGTTGCGTACGTTGTCGAGCCCCAGCTGTAGGACTCCTCACCTCCTTGCTCGAATTGGATCGAGTCATGACTCCGACGGTCCGGTGAGATGGGTGGCGGTGATGGCGACTTAGGAGGTGAGGTGTGGACCTTCTTCCTAGTCGTTGCTTGGGGCTCTTCATCTTCTGATGATGTCGGCGAATCGGATGAGTTACCGATGCACTGCCTCTTTTCGTGGAGGGAGGCTTCGGTCTCAGGAGGCGTTTGCCTTCGTGGCGTCTTCATGGCCCGCTGAGGCTGAGAGGGCAGCGGTTCACGCCCAGTCGTACACTCAGGTACGATGGGCGAGAGTGCAACCCTAGATGCGGACTCCTTACCCGGCGACGAAGGTTTCCGGGTCGGTATTTGAGAGTAGGATGAGACGACTCTCATCCTCTCCGGGTTGAAAATGTCCCTATAAGCGATGGGTCTGTCCAAAACGCCTGGTCGATCTGGTGGTTTTCTTGCTCTCGGAGGAGGTTCCCCCTTATCGTTTCCTGACATCCTAATCTACCTATCAGAGTCAGCGGTAATCTTACTATGGCCCTATCTATCGTCCAAACGATCGGCAGCAAATGTTGATGCGCGACGCGGATGGTGGTGATATTATTATAGAGACTTTCTTCACTGTGGGCACTGCCTACCCCTTTTGCAACAAAAGGGTTGGGGGAAGTGCAAAGGTGGCACTTTAATGCGCGACTGGGCACAGTATGCACGGAACGCATAAAGTGCCAAGAATCAACTAGGGGCCGGTGACCTCAACGCCTCACGGAATCGCGGGACTCAACGTGGGCGGAGTTTGTCGTACCGGCGGTTATTTGCAGCCACTGTATACTGCAAGCAACACACACCTAGGAGATCCTTACGAATTGCAATAAAACCCGTTCACTAAGCTACCCCCAGAGCTATACGCGAAAGTGAGCCGCGCCATTCGCGTGCCTGCGCAACTTAATAACATGAATTTGTACTATTACTCTCTCACGTTTCACTTAATTTCTTTATTCACATAAGTCATACATTAATACAAGTTATCTATTTAGATAGCACAAAACAATATCTACACCATGATATACATTATATTTTCGTATCACAAAAAACCTTTAATTTATAAAACAAAATATGCCTATTTTAATCACAAATTCAAAGTCCAAACTTCTTAAATATTTAACACAGAAAGTTAAAACAATGTTTCCCACTTGAATTTATACATGTGTTAACTAATACAATAGTTTAATTTACATTTTCTCTATTTATTTCACTATTTAAAACACTTTTAAATTTCTTATACAAAACTATAATTATTTCACTTATACACAGGAATTTTCACATAAAAATAACACAGAATTCACCCTTTTAGCACGTACAATCAACCTGAAATGTTTTACAAGTCATTTTTACATAAATTGCTGAAATTACAAACATTTTAAATTTTTACATATTCGGCCTCCTAAGGGCGTGGCCAGCGTGCTTCCGTGAACTTACACTATTTGAACAACTAACTTTGCACGGCTCTCGGCTATCAGAAAAAATGAAAGTCTGAAATACACTAATTTTAACAATATTAGATAAATAAGTGCTTCTACATAATTTTCAAACTGTAGGAAACTATTTCTGATAAGATTCTTATCAGTTATCATGTTTCTTATCAGATAACAATACAAGTGAATGTTTTCATTTATCAATCATAACAAATAGGCATTTGTTTTCGAACAAAACGTATCATACTTATACAAGACAATACTTATGCAATTAACTTCCGTTAATTCTGTTTATGCACAGAGTGATCATCTCGACCGGGGAACAAATCCGATCTCTAACTTCACTTTAATATTCCTTTGAATTTACATCGTTGGAAAGACGATTTCAACCGGGGAACAAATCCGGTAACATAATTTATATCATAAAATTCCCTATATGAATTTATTGAAAGATATTACTTAGAAAACAGTAAACTAGTCCGGTCTGGGAGTTGCACCCAAGACCTTCATATCATTAATTCGACATTTCTTTAAGATTTAACTAAGCATTTTCTTATCAGAACATCTCCATTGGACAATGAGTCTTTGAAAAGTTATTCGTCATCGGTTGACTTAATAAACTGAAATATTCTTATAGGCGCGTCGCCAACAATCTCCCCCCCGTGCGTTAGCACCATCATTTGGGAGGCGTCGCGGGTACCAGGACTATTATTCTGGATGTAGGTCTCCTCAAGATACCTGTGCTAGTAATGACGTCAACCACTCTGGTGTGACCGTCTGGTCCCGGTAACGTTCTGCTAATTTTGCCTTTCGGCCCCGTATTTCGTGGCAGCGAATGATCTATTATCAAAACAATATCGCCTTCTTTAGGTTCCATGAACTTTCCGTTATTACCTGTTCGCGGTATTAAGGTAGGCATGTATTCCTTCAGCCACCTTGTCCAAAAATGGTCGGCTAACCTCTGTGCAGCTTTCCAATTGAGTTCACCCGTCAGATGCTGCTCTAGAAATAATCCAGGTGGTCGATCACCACATGAGCGTCCCAGAAGAAAATGATTGGGTGTCAAACCCTCTTCAGGACTATCCATACTGAATGTTACCAGAGGCCTGGAATTTACTGTATGCTCTGCTTCTAAAAGCAACGTATGTAGAATTTCCTCTCGTGGGCTCCTTTCTCTGAGCGTAGCGGTCAACGCAATTTTAATCGATCTTACTAACCTCTCCCAGGCGCCACCCATGTGCGGTGCTCCCGGCGGTATAAATTTCCATTTAATGTATTTCTTAAATGACTCATTTTCCATGCCCTCATGGCATTCTTCGCATGCTTTCAATAATTCTTTATTCGCAGCTTTGAAATTTGTCCCGTTATCGCTGTATATAACGGCTGGTTTTCCTCTTCTGGCGATAAATCGCCTCAACGCCATTATCATTGACGCTGGTGTCAACGAGGCTGCTAATTCCAGATGTACTGCTCTGGTAGTCAGACACGTGAATAAAACACCCCAACGTTTTTCGTGTCGCCTTCCTATAGTCACACTCATAGGACCGAAATAATCCACAGCTGAGCATGTAAAAGGTGGTTCATGATGAGCTATTCTCTCCAGAGGAATATTTCCTTGTGGCACGTTCTGCGGTTTTGACCTGTATGTCCTGCACCACTGACAATGATGTGACACACTTCGTACTACATTACGCAAGTTCAAGACATAAAATTTCTGGTTCACCTCATTCATCACCGTCTGGTGATTGGCATGTCCAAAATGATGATGAACTTCTCTAATCGTCATTTTAACGATTTCGTGTTTACCGTCCAATATGACAGGTCTTCTACTTTCTTCGGTCAAATTAGACTTGAAAGGTAAACGTCCATTTAAACGGAGTAAGTTATCTTCTCCTATTTCCATAGATAATTTACTTAAGCGTGAACTTCTTTCAACACTTTTGCCTGCTTTCAAGCATTTTATTTCCGAATAAAAACACTCGTCTTGAACGAACTTCCAAATTAATAATTCCGCTTTTTTCAAGAGCGCTATGTCCAACGCGCCATCGGGACCTTTAACCGACTTTGCTAAAACTTTGTTGGAACACATAACCGACTTTTCGGTTGCGTCGTCGGGTCCTTTAACCGACTTTCTTAAACACTCGAATTTTTCTACCGCTTGTAAGGTGCGTGTAGTTGCCCCAAGGAATTTCTTAAAGCTGCTAAATCGTCCGTAGTCGGGTAGACTTAACGGTTCTTGCTTTCTTAACGCATTTACGCCCTTTGGCGATTTTTCAATTTGCTTCTCGTATTCCATTTTCAACTCGCTATTTTTGTCGAGCTTTTTTTCAATGTTTAACAGGCGGCTTTCAACCTGCGCTCTATTCGACGGCATGCACTTATTGTCTGTGCGCCATAACAAAGCAGTCTCGTACCTATTATTAGGTATACGACGTACCGTTTTGTTCAAAATATTTAAAGCTCGTTCTTCTGGGTCGTTCGCGGGCTTTCTAGCCGACACTCCCAGAGATTCCAAACTAAAATAATCCTTGACCAATTTATCCATATCTTCCTCCTTCTTGGTGGAAATGTGGTTAACGATCTTGATCGGTTTAATACCACCCGATATGTGACCATGTAAAACCCATCCAAGTTTGGTGAGCGATGCTACAGGTAGGTTCTTACCTCCTGAAATTAATTCACGAGTAACTATGAGATGCCAATTGTCCTGACCAATTAATATGGTAGGTTTGGACCTCTCATACATCAACTCATCCTTAATCGGTGTCAAATGAGAACACCGTTGCAATAATTCTCGGCTTACCGACTGAGGAGAAAGGTTAAGTGACTTAATTGTTTGTACACTTATCTCTTCTAAGTCGTTCGAGTAAATGCCTTTTATCTTAACGTTTAAGCGATACGAACTGTCGTCGTTAATTCGCTTACCTCCCACGGCTTCGATACGTAATCCCTCTTTACGTCCGCGAGGCGCTAATTTCTGAGCCATACACCCCTCTATGAGTGTCATGGTCGATCCCTCATCCAGAAGAGCTGTTGTCTTGACCTTTCCTCTAGGTCCATACAACTCGACCGGTATAATCTTTAAGTATGCACATGCCAGTGCATTCACTGTACTAACAGTTGTGATCTGAGCATCTTTACCCCCCTCGTCCCCTTGTGGCGAGGTATTTTCATTGGGGTATCGGTGTAGCATTCGATGATGTGACATTCTATATCCCTCTACACAACATTTTTTCGCTTTGCACTCTAACCTCCTATGGTTAGGTGACAAACATTGGAAACATACTTTCGCTTTTTTGACCGCTTCCCATTTCTCGCGAATATTCATGTCCTTAAACTTGTAACAACTCACTATAGAGTGCTCCTTGTTGCATATAACACACTTATGTGTTACCCGACTTACAGGCTTGTCCTGGGTTGTCATAACCACTTGTCGGTTGTGCCCTTTATTATTTCGGCGTTCTAGACGCAAATCACTTTAATAAGTTCACAACTATATACTTAATCAACACAGATATATTAACAGCCTCAAATCTTACTTTAAATGTAGTAGGTACTAAGGAACATTTAACGTAGAAAAAAGGACGTTTTTAAAAAGGTCCCCTAATGACGGACAGCCAACTTTTCGTTCAATTTTAAACCTAAACATTATTTTAACAAACAATTCGTAAGAATATCTATTAATATTGATCAAATCAGCTGTTTATAAAGAAAACTATTCTTAATTGTAATTAACTTTAGTCATAATTAGAAACGGTTTCTAAAAAATTACAAAACTTTCATTGTACAACCTGCAAAAATCACAAATGTAGCTAACTGAGCTTTTTTCAATATTTCATGTTTGGGGGTATTCCCACAACTCGGTTTTGGTTTGTCCATGTTGAATCTGAAAAACAAAACACAAAAATAATAACTACAACAAAAATAAACTTACTGTAAAACTGTCCGGTACTAGGGGACTTTGAGAGTGTCCGAACTTAGGGACCCTTAGGTACATACAAGAAAAATTCTCATTCACATTATGTGTTATGAATCTTAAAAAAACACCTGGGTTATATCAGATTAGCACAATAGCAATAATAATTAATAACAATGATTATCATCCCATACTTTAAATACTGTTTACAAAACCCAAAAAATTACTTCGAACAAAATTTTTACTTACCTTAAAATTTGCTACACGCTCCACGTCGAACGAGTCAGCACTAACTATTGACACGCTCCCCCCGCACTTCACTTGGGAAACGCTTTCTAACTACGACTCAAGCAACAAATTGGCGCGATTTTTCTTACTGATTTAGATTCTGTCCGGCTTTAGGAGCCGTCCGGGCTTAGGGACTTCCCCCTAAATAAGTGCTTCTACATAATTTTCAAACTGTAGGAAACTATCTCTGATAAGATTCTTATCAGTTATCATGTTTCTTATCAGATAACAATACAAGTGAATGTTTTCATTAATCAATCATAACAAATAGGCATTTGTTTTCGTACAAAACGTATCATACTTATACAAGACAATACTTATGCAATTAACTTCCGTTAATTCTGTTTATGCACAGAGTGATCATCTCGACCGGGGAACAAATCCGATCTCTAACTTCACTTTAATATTCCTTTGAATTTACACGTTTGAAAGACGATTTCAACCAGGGAACAAATCCGGTAACATAATTTATATCATAAAATTCCCTATATGAATTTATTGAAAGATATTACTTAGAAAACAGTAAACTAGTCCGGCCTGGGAGTTGCACCCAAGACCTTCATATCATTAATTCGACATTTCTTTAAGATTTAACTAAGCATTTTCTTATCAGAACATCTACATTGGACAATGAGTCTTTGAAAAGTTATTCGTCATCGGTTGACTTAATAAACTGAAATATTCTTATAGGCGCGTCGCCAACACTAGGGGTAGGGCAAACAAGACTACCTGAAGTCGAGGCGTGCTAATTCGGTTTTAGAACCGATTTGACCGAATTTATAAATTAAGGTTGCCCTAAGCTCTGTTAAGATATTAGTAAATGAAATAATGTAATGTGAATTGTCATAATTTTGTTTTCTGAAAAACCTATTGAATGCTCTCCACTGCGACTCAATTTGTTGTATATGAGTCCCAAACAACAAATGGATTATCTGGGTCCGAGTGATTAACTTTTTTATGAGTGTACCCGTGTTAAAAAACAAATTGATATATTTGTGTTTTGTTAAATGAAATTTTTAGTGAAATTTATTTTTATCGTAATTAATGCAAAAGGCGTTTTCGAAATCCAAAAATAGTGTAACAGGTTCGAGCAATCTCCTAAGTTGAAAACAAAATTAACACGTCAAGTACCGGACGTCTACTTCATAATATGAGAACAAATTGACATATTTGCGTTTGTTTATAAGCAATTTTTAGTGATTTTTTGAAATCGTAATTAATTCAAAACGCATTTCCGACATCCAAAAACAGTGTGAAAGGTGCATGCTTAACCCCGAAAAGCCTTCTAAACCGAAAACATAATTAAAATCAAGTAGCGTATATCTATAGCAACCCAAAGTTTGCCTTATATTTTCATAAAAAGAAAACAAACAGCCAGATCCTCGCTAGTAGTGCTGAATTTGGTAAATCATTTTTTATGCTATTTCAACTGAAACCTGTATGAAAGGAACATAAAATATTTTGAATACGTGTTATGTTCACCAATGTATTTTCCAGTCAGGTAGAATACACTCGCGCAGTGGACGAGTGCGGCAGACTATCAGCACTATAGCCCCTCCAAAAACGACAGGACAACTGTACCCAGCTGTGCTACATTATATATTTGCTATGCTTTAGTTCAATTTTTACTTTTATAATTTAAACATACTTCTGTGAGCTGTTTGAGATACGTTGCCAATGCGGTTAGTTCACTGCTATATTAAAGTTAAAAATTAAATTTTATTATTACAATTGCTATATTAATCACTAAAATATACCTGCTGTAAATGAGTCTCTTTATGTTTTTTAGGTCTTAGGGCTTTCCCATTTTAGGTCAGCTAGGCGATTGCATTTCGAGATATCTTGCAAATGTCTGGGCATTTCACGTCCGGTATAAGATGTTTTAACGTCTTCTATCTAGATCTTGTTTGTCCTTTTCAATTTCTCCTCTTACCTAGGTGTCCTCGGGACGAAATTAGCTTACGAATTCTCACTTAGTGTTCTTCAGCTATAAAAAAACTGTTTCAACAGCGAAATAAAATTTAAACTGAAGTGAGATAAATCCTCAATGATCCAATTTGTGTCTCGGTGGCACGTACAAATGGATCAATAACACTGCACATTGCACGAGCGTCCGAGTGACGTTTTCCCCTGTCAGGATATAAATAGTGACGTACCTTGTGAACAATTATATAAATAGTTTTGTAAGTGGTTTTCTGTGTGGATAGTTGTGTTACAATAATTAAAATAAATACATAATTCGTAAAATATTATATTTCAAGTGAATTAATTAACGAAAAATGAGCTTGAACTACCTGTCTGTGAGTGTTCATTACTTAATCCAACCACAATTACAACACTTTTTACTTTTATAACCTCTCTCAATTCTTCATTATACCATGTACCCTACAAAAAACACTATATCCAGTTTGATGGAGGTGTTTCGTAAAAGGATGAATGATTTTGAAGAAGAATTGCGCAAAACGCCCAGCACATCCACCAGTACTACTTCTTTGGTAGCTGAGTTTGCATCTTTCAAGATATTTGTAGGGAAGGCACTAAACAGTCTTCAGCAGCAGATGGAATTACTTGCTCGTAATGCTTACAGCATGGAAATACGAAGTCGACGGAAAATGTTACTGCTTCATGGTGTACCAGAGATTGCAAAAGAAGACACCAGTCACCACAAACCAGTTGAAATTAGACAATGTCTCTGTCAGTGATATTAAGCGTTGTCACAGATTGGTTAGACCAACAGCTCCTCACAAGCCTCGGCTAATTTTAGTGAAATTCCTAGATGTAGGGTTGCGTGATAAGGTCTGATACACAAAATCCCAACTTAAAGTCTCTGGAACCACAGTATCCGAATTTTTCACCAAGATTCTAAGATATGTACAAACTTTTGTTAATATTTACATTGTCTAATTATATAAAAATGTGTAACATCGAAACGAGCAGTATTATTATTTACTTAGTTTGATTTTTTTTAAATAAGTCTTATAAAATGTGATAATATTGACCTCCCAACTAAGTTATAGTAAACAATATTTGTAGAACAGTTGTAACACTAATCGGTCGGCTCGACCGGGGAAGGACAATGCCCTAACGGAATAGCAGCGTAAAATAGCAGCTTAAAGCTGCTGTGTTTCGTGTGGTGGGCAATTGTAGAGAACCGGAGATCCTTTTTGCTGAAAACCGGGCATTCCATCTTAGTCCCCACGGGTGATAACGCATCTGTGTTTTGGTTCGTAATCGAGGATAGATGAAGATATCTCTGGACCAAAGCAACCGGTTACTACCAGGTGGACTGTGTGCTCGTTTGTCACCCTTTCCTATAACAAAACTCCAAACAGAATTTAAATAACGGAGAATAATTAATGGTAACTAATAGCCATCTGCACAAGACATGATTATAGTGTACGAGTGCATGCACATGCACATGTGTACTCTCAATTCCCTCACTTTCATAGTGCGCTGGGACGGTAATCCGATGTAACCGGAGAGCAGACGTAGGACGGTAGGACCAACGGTTTTACGCGCTTTCCGTGACACGGGGTCGAAGCAACACCACCTTCACGACTTCGGGCTGCTAATAAGAATTTTCATACAAAAAATGGTTGAATCGAATGAGTCAAAAGGCCCAACCCGGGATTCGAACCCAGGACCTGATGTTTAGCAGTCGCGCTAATAACCACTAGACTTACGAGGTGATCAATAGTAGAAAATACATACTTGACTAGATGGTTGGACTCCTTTACTACCTAGAAGTGCCTTGGAGAAGAAATGGATTCTCTTATACTGCCATCACATGCTGCCATCTTTGACACTGCTGCCACAAATAATAGTACTAACGCACTGCTGTACATATTTTAATTTATGTTAGTAAATAACTGACTACTAGTTGGACACGTTATACAAGAGAGTGGTAACATTGTTTTATCATGGCACTGTGGTATACGCTTGACTTCAATGCGCTCTGATGCTTTTGCCGCTCTTATTTTAACAGGCGCTTTACATACTTATATAAGTAGGTGGCATTTTTTATAGAAAAGGGGTAACAAACGAGAATAAAATCCACGCAATGATAGGTTGATGCTGTGGCCCATTGAGATCTAAATCTACTCTCAAGGTTAAGAAAAGAAATAAAATGCAGGATACATTGTCGCCCTTGAGGACTAGATGGATTGCCTTGTTTCCAGTAATAAGGTTCTCCAGTTCTCTATACACATCATTCGAAACAGTTGCATTAAACACGCACAGTTCACGCCTAGTCTTTACCCGGTCGAGTCAACCCATTCATGCTACAAATATAAGGCAGCTACAGAGTGGCTCTACCACGCATATCTGTTTTGTTTTATTCGACCATAGTCGACATTGAAAAGTTTTGTTTTTTTATTTAATCTGTAAGAAAATACAATTTTGTTACAGCGTCAGTTTAAATACAACCGGTGCGAATGAATAATTCCTGTAGCGGCATTATAGCGAAACATATTTTAGCTTCATGTTAAAGTTTGCCACTTATCACTTCTCAGAAACATACATCACGTTGTAGTATGAATATAGCTCGCGGCCTGCAAGGCGTCAGACCTGAGTCTGAGTCTGAGTCCTTGAGTCAGACGAAGCTGTAAAGGTCGCATAGACTAACAGCGTTAACATCCAGAAACTAGACTAAATTTTGAACCTCCGTTTATAACTCAAGTTACTGAAACAAAAACTGCGAAGTAATATCGCTTTGCGATTCAATATAAGGGGAGTTATAGTGTGGTGGTGGTCTCATTGAAATTAAATATTTTAAGAATGCAGCGTCTTTAACACAGGTATTTATTCTTTGATTATGGTAAATGGATAGCATTTGTAATGGTCGCGAACTTTTACAGACCCATTAAAAATCAACAAGAAGAATTTTAACTATTCGTCACATTTTAGTTAAAATTGCGAATGTGCACAACGACAGATTTTACAAAACAGCAAAAAAATCATCATTTTTTTTTCCTTATGATGGTGTTAGAATTAATAAGTTCTTTAGTTTTGAAATATCAATTACAGTACAATCTGTACAATAACGTAATATCCTAGCGCATTAGATAACCAAATGAAAAACATTCGCTACTGTAATGTCTCTTAGAAAAAATAAAAATATTATTTTGGTCCAATGTAAGTTCGCAATTGTACAATAATTATTTGCTGGTGCACAACAATTGTTTCATCTATGCTTGCGAACGGAATCGGAAACTGTAAGCTATTTTTAGTTAAATAAAATACTATAACTTTGACTATTTGAAATTAATTACAGTCGCGAGCTTAAACCTCTAATTGCCTATATTTTTAAATGTGTAACATTATGAGTTCATTTGTTTAATAATCAATTTAACGAAATGAAAATCAGTTCAGCGTGCGAAAAGTTTATTATTCTTTTAATTAATTTTTAAATAAACTTTTATCTCTTTTTATAATTATTAACTTAGTGGCACAATAAACCGTCATTTATTAAAAATAATAACATCTAAGCTTAAAATATGTATTATCGTATTAACTTTTTTAACTGATTCAAAATATTATTAAAAGATGAAAAAAGTAAGACTATAATTTTTTTTTCTAAAAATAAAGTAAGTTGAACGTTAAAGATTCAATCTTCTTCATCTTTTTTCTCATTATCAGGTTTTGGTAAACGATCCGCCACAGTTTCAGATACTGGCAGGTTCTCATAATACTGATGATAACTCCTTGATTTTAGGGTATTCTGGCACGATTTTACAAAATCTGTCTGTTGTTTCAACTGTTGTGTCAGTTTTAGCTTAGTGAACCCTTCACTTCTGTAATCAATTTTTGTAAATAAAACTTCCAGTTTTCACGTCGATATTGAACCCATTCCGCATCTTGAAACTGTAAAACTTCAGGAAGGGTTTGCTGACTTTTTTGTGCTTTTTGCTTCTGCTCTAAACCAAAGAGCCGAAGACTTGAAATCAAAAAAAATCATCATGCAATAATGTTACGACATTAAATGGGGCTAGTTCTGGTTAACCTCACAATTGGATGCATTGGTTGCATGCATCCCTTCAATATGGTTTCTAAACAAGAGTGTTTTTTTTTTTCATTTTTGTTCTAATTTAGAATGAATAAAATCGTATTCCAGATGGCTATGTCCTGATTAAAAAAACACGTGGTCAATATTTTGTATTGCGGGTGGTTTACAACTAGAAAAATAAGCACACAACTAAATATGAAATTTTTTGTTAACTACCGCCATTTTCCGACATCATTATCACGTGTATAATGCACGTCAGATTGATAAATAATACACATGTTGCGATTTCAACGCTTTGTCGCTTGCCTTCTGTCACATGCCCGGTATCGCAATCGATATTTTGGTTTCCCAAGTTATTCAATCTTAAATTGTATACTGCAAGCTATGTAAGCTTATAAACAACATAAAAAATATGGTCCATATTTTTTGCGGCTAGTTTTGGAGCATGTTGAACTGCTTTTATCTTAAAATTGAATGCTAAAATATTAGTGTTGCTTTTTGCAGATTGTTTGTTAAAATCTCTGCACAGATTTCTCGTGGTAGAGCCACACTGCAGCTATTATTGTTGTAGCATAAATGGAAAGGCTCGACCACGGAAGGACGACGCTCTCACAGAATACCGGCGTAAAATAGTAGTTTAATGCTGCTGCGTTTTGTATGGTGAGTGTGGAGATCCGGAGACCCTTTTTGCTGGAAGCGACGCATTCTGTCTTAGTCCTCACGGGTGACAACGCATCTGCATTTTGATTCGTGATCGAGGATAGATTTAGATGTCGATGGGCCACAGCGACCACTTACCATCAGGTGGACTGTGTGTTCGTTTGTCGCCCTATCCCCATCCCTATGCTTAAGATGCTTGAAGGAAGCTCCTTTTGAGAGTTTGTTAGTTCATTGCTACGGAATGATTCCGAATAAGCTACATATTTTTTACACAAATCCTTCTTTGGGAAAGTAAACTTGATTATAAAACCTGATTACTTTTCTTTACCTTTCCCGTCCCACTGCAATTGTCTATTTTTTATCTTTTTCTTTTACTCTAATTATTACAGAAAACAGTGCTACCATCATTATACAACATGTAACAAAAACCCTGTGGTTCCCGTTAACTGCGTTATCAGAATCAGTATCCAACCATATAGAAATAATTTAAAGAAAACACATGTTTTTATTACTGCATTGGCCGAGGAGTAAGAGGATTGTTAAAGACCCCGCATTATCGATACTCGTGTGAGTTAGAGGAAATAAAACCACATACAATTTGCAAATTAGTTTTATTTTCATTAAAATTAATTTTCTTAAATGTGTTTTTTTTTTGGAAAAAAATTATTTCTATACTCTTGGATACAGATTCTGATAACACGCTTAACGGCAACCACAGGGTTTTTGTTACATATTGTATATTATCAGTAATAAATTACAATTTTATTCCTGAAAAAAGTGACGCAACGTCGTTGGCAATATATAATAATATAAATATTACAACAGCTCATTAAAGATATACATTTTTAATACGGGACAATTAATCAGATTTTTCTTAACTATAAAAACTAATCTACTAAATTACTTATAACAGTTTGTGCGAGTCACATGCAGTAGTGCTTATCTGTGTAAATCGGCATTAAGAAGTCGGCGGTCGAATTTGCACGAAGTCTGACGTGACATTGCTGTCGCTAAACAAAATTTTTAAAACCTCCAACATTTTATTTTGTATGTATTCGGTACTTTTATTGTGATTTTTTTGTTATTTAAATATTATATTTCTTCTGCGGATATACCTACTCATTCCTAAGTTTATTACACAGAGAAACCCCGAGCGTAGCCCTCTCCATAGATTGCTGAGCAACTTTCAGCTTCTTCATACGACCGGTAGTGAAGGAACACGTCTCAGATCCATAGGTAATCACTGGCAACACGCACTGGTTGTATAATCTAGTTTTGAGATGTTTAGGTATGCCTGAAAAGACGATATGTCGCAATCTCCCGAACGCTGCCCAGCCGAGTTGTATCCGTCGATTGACATCTCGGTACAAGTTGGACTTACCTAGTCGGTCTGTTTGCCCCCGGTAAACGTACTCCTCAACAACTTTGAGCTTACGCAACTACCTATGTTTACCTATATTTACGTGGTAGAGCCATGCTGCAGTTATATTAGTAGTATAGTTGTAGCACGAATGGGTCGGCTCGACCGGGAAGGACCACGCTCTCACAGAATACCAGCGTGAAATAGTAGCTTAATGCTGCTGTATTTCGTATAGTGAGTGTAGAGAACCGGAGACCCTTTTTACTGGAAACGAGGCATTCCATCTTAGTCCTCACGGGTGACAACGCATCTGCATTTTGATTCGTAATCGAGGATAAATGTAGATGTCTGTGGGCCACAGCAACCACTTACCATCAGGTGGACTGTGTGCTCGTTTGTCACCCTATCCTATAAAAAAAAAAAAAAAAAAAAAAAAAAAAAAAAAAAAAACTACCAATGGCATAGTGCAACATGGACAATACACATGACTCTAGTGTAGTGACGGGTAGGAATACCCACTAACCCATATATCCCCGTGGCTGTCGTAAGAGGTGACAGAGGAAACTGAGGCAGAATATGGGCAGCAGCGAAGCGTGGCAACTATAGCAATATATCCCTCAACGATATAAAGATAAGGAATAACAATAGCAAAGTTTTCTTTAAGCAAAAGCTAATTGCGAAATTGATTTTGGTTTTTGATTGCTCGCTTCCCAAGTGAATGATGCCGAATCTTATTTCCAACTTCTCACTGAATTGTAAGAAAGGCATAATTTAAAATCAATGTACGAAATTTGCTTTCGAATTTCGAAATAAATATTCCACTGAGGTGCTGAGAGTGAGGAAGAAAATTAACTGGGGCGTTACACAAGTTAGAAAGTTTTAATTTAGCTTTAGAAACGCCAAGTATAATGTTAAGAGCTTTTATTACTTAATTCGAAATGGCAGTAAATAAATTTAAATAAAAAAGAAACTAAATAGAATAAAATCTTGCTGTCTACCCCTAATTACTTTTACAATTTCAACCCTTATTTTTCCACGTTGAGTGAGTAATTTTTTCAAATTCACTGGGACCTTTTTTGATATGATATCATTTTTGTTAAATAGAAAATCTGTTTCAATCATCGAAGCAACGCGTATCGCATAGTGATGTAAAAGGTGGAGGAATTCAGAAGCCCCTTTTTTTGAACTCGGTTAACGTAAAATATGCAATGTTAAAATTTTTGTTGGAAAATATAATTTATTTAGCTCAACGTTTAGATTCACATCATTATTATAGCCCCATACAAGCCCACTGATTTACATAGGCTTCCCCAAAGAATACTACTTTATGCTTCTACATACGGCCAGCAGTGAACCACGTCTCAGTTTTAGGGTTCATAACTTTTATAGATACTGAAAGAGAAGTACTTCTTTTTCGTCATTTTCGGAACAGTACAAAAATCTTGCAGCTTAGACTCTTTTACAGTTTTCCTCATTTTCGGCCTGAGTATAACATGTATTGCGTAAACAGGATGGTTAGACTGCCATTATGTATAACGCCAGACGATAATACCATGTGACAATATGGCTATTTGGAGACGAGATCTTTCTAGAATGTCCCGTGATCATCTCTTACGACACCCACGTGATAATAAGTAAACTACATGATCAAATGAAAACATTCCATAGCATTCCATACAGTTATTTAACCTCTAAATATCTATACCCCCTAGCGGTCTCATGAGACCGCGACAATATTCCGTATACAGCACTTTAACCCATAAAAACTTATATATCGAGACTATTTTTCTATGAAGAAAATTCGCATTATATAATAAATATGAAATACTCTATCCTCTAGTGCAATAAAAAACTGTTATCCTGTGAATATTTATTTATATTCCACGTTTATTTCTTACGCCATTTTCGCGTGAATGTTATTGTGTTGATTTTTGGATTTTTCTAGTGTTTTATTAGTAGTTTAGTGGTGGATAGTGTTTTATTAGAAAATTGTAATGAAAGTTTTTGTGTGAATATAATTTATCTTTTTACGTAAGTAATTTCGAGTAATATATATTGAAATAATTGTGATTTTTTACGCTACCGACATTCGCTTGGTATGTTTTTTTTTTGTTATCAAAATACAGTAAAATCTTTTCGTAATGAAGTAAAACCTGACTTTTGTTAAAATCAGAAGATAGAGAATTTTATATAGATTTTATAATGCTAAACTTCCTCATAGAAAAATATTCTATAAATATAAGTTTTAATGGTTTTAAGTGCTGTGGTTGGGTGCGGTCGCATGCAACTGCATATGATTTTTATGGCGCATGAAGGATTAAACGAAATATGTAAAAACCAAATAAAAGCTGCTTTAGATTTGTACGCACTGAGTTTTAATTTAATTACCTATACGAGTATGTATCTACGTGAAGATATTTCAACACACTAAAATAAGTAGTAAGTGCTCCAACTAACTGTATAATAGTTTCTAATAGTTATAATAGTTCATAATAGTTTAGTGTGTCTTATTGTGTGTACGTAAATAAATAAATAAAAAAACAATGTCATGTTGTAGAATGGACAAAGTATAAGTTTTAAATTAACAAAAATCAATTAAAGTAAAGTTAATTAAAGTTACAGCATATATACCTCCCACTGCTGGGCACAGGCCTTTCCTCATTTCTGAGAGGGTTTTAGGGCAAGGAAGTGTCCGCCGCGCTGCCCCAATGCATGTTGGCGAACTTCACATGTCTTCGAAATATTTTTTCCTTATTTCTCAGACATGAATGTTTCCTCACGACATTTTCCTTCACCGCCGAGCACGTGGTAAATCAGCACTTAAAATTGCAATTAACAATTTCATTGGTGCCGGCGGAGATCGAACCCAGGTTACACGCGTTCTGTTATAGGTATTTACAGCGAGCGTTAACCATCTGAGCTACCAGGGCTCCAAAAAAAAAAAAACAAAAACCAATACAAGATATTTATGTTAATACAAACTATATTAAGTTTTACTCAATAATTTGTTTGAGTAAGAGGAATTGTAACTAATATTGTCCGTTCTAAGATCGTTTATCTTCAAAACTGTAAATTGAAATAGATGAATAGGCAATACGTGACCAGTAAGATATTTGGCGGATCACGGCATTGACAAACGCCTGATTGAAGATTTGCAGCATATTCCTGTATACACAAGCATTTGTCAAGACCATTGCTAACAGGGTATTAACAATACTGGAATTTGCGTAGGCTGTTATAAATTTGTTCATTGATTTATAGCATAAGTGTGACAAACGAGCACACAATTCACCTGATGATACGAGACTCAGATTTTATATATACAAATATACAGCTTGTGTCTAAGACACAACTTATATCCTATTTATAACTTATATTATTCCTCAACGTAAGTATAATTGACACAATTCTTTATTTATGGTAATTGTTAGTTGTAGTAGTAGTTCGTTTAAAATATCTTTTCTGTATACCTCCTGAAATATTACTTACAATTTCACACTGAACAGTCAAATTTAAAAAATATATCTTTAACATTCCCGCGTATACCAAACAATGAGGGCTACTGATTTGTATCACCAGATAGTTAGGACTAAGGTGAAACTATCTGTTACGCAAATGGTCGTGCAGTGTCATCGTCATTGAAAAGCTTCTATTTAATTATAACTTTTTCTAGTGTAAACACAAAACATTTTTTTAGTGCTGTATTCTTTAATTTTTTAAAGCTTTTTTTCATTCGTCTGCTTTTGTGAATATCCGTAGTTTGGTTTATTATTCAATTTCTAATCTAATTAATATAAGATATACCTAATCCTTCAGAAAGAAATATTAACCTGAGCACTTTTGAGACAAATTAATTTCCGCTATGAAATATGTCAAATATTTATCTTCCCTCCTAAGTCACGCGGCCATGGCGCACTGGCCAAAAATCGTGGATGCCTCATGAGTAAGTTTCATTTTAACTTTCTTATCTTAGTAGTAATGGTTTTAACTTTGCCGCAACCACGCGGCTAAATAATAAATATTAGTATTCATTTTTGCGAAATTCTTTTTATTGAAAGGAAGTCAAATTAAACGCACTCATTCCATTTCCTTGTAGCGCAAACAAAGGGTTGTTGTAATTGTACACGCTATGTTCAAATGGAGTTTTTCTACACTAAGAAATAAATAAAAAAAGTCCAAGTTTACCAACTGTGAGAGCGGATTTCCACGAGACCATTAAATGCTTTGTGTAAAAGTTTCTTTAAGATTTATTTTAAACTTTTTGTGAAATTTAACTGGCACAGAAAACTTTATAAAATTTCATGACTGATTTACGTTCGTAAAATATGTTCGCTGGTATATTCTAACACAGATAAAGTTGTTGATGAAAGTTGCCCTTTATTGAAATCTTTACAAATAATATATAATTCCTTCAGAAGTAAAATTGATTAGTAAACCACTTTGTATGATATTTTTTCTCACCATCACGTGCATGTTTGAGGCGCTCTATACTATCGAAAATAAAATATTATCTGAACATGCGAAAAGCACAGATAGAATAGAACAGAATAGAATACTCGTAGATTAATTTTTTATTCAATATAGATTACATGTAATTCTTATTGAAAGTCAATATTTTACGTTATCACTGGTTTGAAAAAACCCCTGTCCTGGAAAGAACCAGCAAGAAAACCTTTTAAAAAAATTACAATGTCAAGGGTCACAAAATATTTACTAAATTTATTTTAAAAACAGCTTGGAAGCGACCACCTCATTCCCACGGGTTATTATCAACCATGTATTCATTTATATCATAAGAACCCTTTTTATACAGTTTTTGTTTAATTAAATATTTAAACTTGGTAATAGAGAGGCCTTGTATATTTTCTGGAACTTAGTTGTAATAGCGTTAACATTGCACCAAGAATGAATTACTGACTCTGTGGAGTCGAGAAACTGGTATCACATATAGACAAATAAACCTAATGAATACCTGCCTCTTTGTCTTACTGCGGGACTTATTAAGTCTTAGTAAGGTCCTAACTTCAACTGGAATTGCAACCTTTTAAATGGAAAAGGTAAATTATTTGGATTAATTGGAATGCAGACAATCAAAACGCACTCTTCTTCTTCTTCTCAGTTCAAATCAGAACAGTGTCCTGTATAATTTTCTCTATCCAGCTCTGTGATAGGAAACCGCATGCCTCGGATAAGGAAACATTGTGAGAAAAACTACATGTACGCATTAAAACAAAGCGGTGAATTTATAATATTCCACTACCTCGTATTATGCCATGGGTACCGTAAGAGGAGACAAAGGAAAACTTATTTACTTACTTATCCTCACGCACAATCCCTAACGGGGTAGCCAGAGAGAACAGATCGCCAAGTGTCACGATCCTTACATACCTCTTTCGCTTCTTTTATGTTCATTAACTTCTTCATACATGCACGTCTAGGTATCCGAGTACTCTTGACCTTCCCCTCTTCGAGTAATTTGCTCACATGGTCTTCGAAAGTTAGTCTCGGTCTACCTCGACACCTTTTAATATTTACTTTCGCGCTATATATTTTCTTCACCATTCGGTCTTCACTCATTCGCTCAACGTGCCCAAACCATCGGAGTACGCCCCTATCAATTTTTGTGATAAGGTCATCTTTCGATCCTGCCATATTGCGAATCTCTTCATTTCGCTTTCGGTCGGCTATGGTAACGCCGCACATTTTACGAAGAGATCGCATCTCCACTGCATTCAACTTGCTTTTAAGCTTCTTCTGGCATACCCAGGTTTCGCTACCATATAACAAAGTCGGCACCAACACTGCGTTATAAAAACTGAAATAAGAGATGGAAAGAGAGCAGAATATTACTTTTGTAAGCTCAAAATAATAACAGCTGTGGTTGCCAAACCGCCAAGCGTGACAACTATAGCAAATATTTAGGCTTATATTATTATTTATTTTGTTTTTACGTGGTAGACCCATGTAGCAGCTGTATTAGTAGTATAGTTGTAGCACGAATGGGTCGGCTCGACCGGGGAAGGATCACGCTCTCACAGATTACTAGCGTGAAATAGCAGCTCAACGCTGCTGTGTTTTTAATGGTGAGTGTAGAGAATGGAGTCACATTTTACTGGAAACGGCGCATTCCATCTTATTCCTCACGAGTCTGCATTTTGATTCGTATTCGAGGATAGATGAAGATGTCTATGGGCAACAGCAACCACTTACAATCGGTCGGACTGAGTGCTCGATTGTCACCCATAACCTATAAAATATTATGATCAGCAATGGAATCCGATAGGCTATTATGACTGGTTCCTCGGTCGTCAGCAAATAAAAGTGCACCCTGTATTAATAGTTTTAAGGTACATTGGCATTAGATTATGCGCATTGAAACCATGAATTACCCCCATTTATACCGATTAGTAATTTACATTAAATAAACATTTTTGGCCTTAGTCATAAAATTTATGTCATTTCAAGTAGGTAATGCTTAAAGTTGCTCTCAGGCAGTTCTTGTCTAGAATCTCACCCGGTGGTAAGTCGTAATTGAGCCCTTGATGGTAAATCGCACTACCACAGCTTAATTAAAAACGTATTCACTCTTTCCGTGAAGACACTCAGATTATAGTTGAACGGAAAGACTAATGACGCTTAATTATTCTAATCCTTTGCTCTACCCATTATAAAAGACTGAGCTAATCATAACTTAAAACAAAACTTCTAATTTGGACGTTGTTGCAATGGATTACCAAAAGCCTTGACTGTTTGTACAATTATTTTTAAATTATTTTGTTTTTTGCATTAATTTAATTTAAAAGAGGTTTGAAAAAAGTTTAAACGTATCGCAAAGTCGCCTCCATCAATAATTTTGTTACAATAACGAGTTTATGCACGTAAACTTTGACTCTTAGATTTATTACCGAAGTTTCTTATTTTAGTTTGGCTTTTTAGTAGGTTCATTCCTTGAAGATCTATTTAAATCGTAGGTGATATCAAATTCCACAAAGCTGGCGTGCAAGAAATAAAAACTTCTGGAAAATCGCACAGCAGTAGACTGTCACGACTCAGGGTAGTGTGGATTTATTCGAAAGTTGCTGCTGCAATGGAATTCAGCTAAAAGATTTCTATAATAGCTGCCCTACCCATCACCCACGGGTCAAAATTAAGGAATGATGTCTATTACACCACTAACGTATACTACTCTGTGTAAAAAGTATCGGGAATATGTCAATAAAAAGACCCGCGTAAAAGAGGTCGTTCTAATTTTTTTACTGCATGTTGGTAGCACTGTATTGATTTAGCGCGCAGAGTTTGAGCGGGATCTGTCATTTAATTTGTTTTAAACTACACTTTTTGTTGGTCATAGTTTCGAGTTCTCGGTGATTTTTACAATGGAAAATATTGTTGAACAAAGAGTGTGCCTTAAATTTTGTGTTTCGAATGATATTTCATGTGGTGAATCACTAAAAATGTTGCGATATACCTACGGCGAATCGTGTATATCGAAAACAAGGGCTTATGAATGGTATAAGGCTTTTAAAGAAGGCCGAGAAGTAGTAGTAGACTTGCCTCGTTCTGGTAGACCTTCAACCGCTACGACCAAAGAAAACATCGACAAAATCAAGAAGCTGGTGCTCGAAAATGCAATGAAAAAAACGCATGAGTATGAGAGAGTTGGCTAGTGAGGTTAACATATCTTTTAAGTCCGTCCACAACATTCTCATTGACATTTCAGGCATGAAACGCGTCGCCGCTCGACTAGTTCCAAAAGAGCTCAATTTTGTTCAAAGAGCGCAGCGAAAGCATGTCGCTGAAGACATGGTTTCCCGAGCTTCTACGGATCCGACCTTTATGAAACGTATAATAACTGGCGACGAGACATGGGTTTATGAGTACGACATGCAAACAAGCCAACAGTGTTCAGAATGGCGTCTCGAAAACGAGCCGAAACCCAAAAAACCGCGGCAAAGTCGCTCCAAAATCAAGGTGATGCTGACAGTTTTTTTTGACTACCGTGGTGTGGTTCACTCCGAATTCCTTCCAAAGGGAGAAATAGTGAATAAAGAATATTATTTAGGCGTCATGAAGCGTTTGCGTGAGAGTATCCGCCGAAAACGTCCAGATTTGTGGCAACACAACTCATGGATGCTGCACCATGATAATGCACCATCACACACAGCCATTATAGTGAAAGAGTTTTAGCGAAAAATTCAACAAAAGTTCTCGACCAAGCACCGTATTCACCTGATATGGCTCCGTCTGACTTTTTTTTATTTCCCAAGTTAAAATTACCACTTCGAGGAAAACGTTTTGAGTCGATAGAAGCCATAACAAAAAATTCGCTGAATGAGCTAAAGACCATACCGCAAATAGCCTATGAAAAATGTATGGAAGACTGGGTGAAGCGTTGGAGATGTTGTATTGCAAGCGATGGGGCCTACTTTGAAGGCGATAAAATAAATTTAGATGAATAATTTGTATTTTTTGTTTTATTGACAAATTTCCGATATTTAGTACACAGCAGGTATGAAGTCAGTTTCACCAGGTTACGAATTTTTTCCATTAAATAAAAAAAACACATAAGTTTATTTTAAAACCGAGAATACTGTTAAAGTCTACGAAAACGAAGAACGAAAGACGGAATAGTTTATTTCGTCTGAGGTTAAAGTATTAAAATTAAAAAATATATAAATTGGATATAAATAGCTTAATCCTCATTACTCATTTTCGGTAATTAATTGACCTTAATCAGGTCACCAGGTCATGGGTCGTAGGCCGCCGTGTAGTGGGGACGTAAGATATAATCCACTACCCCATCTCATCCCCATGGTGTCGTAAATATTTTTTTGAAACGTTATCCCCACACTAAGATTTTCTCCTGTATGGTGGGGGCAGTTCACAAACATACATTTCACAAGGACAAACATCCAGACCCGTAACAATTACTTGTAGACTATACAAATACTTGTTCCGTGCGGGATTCGAACCCACAGCCCTTAGCGCCGAAACTCATTGCTAAGCCAATGCGCCATGGAGCCGTCAATATGCGGTAAATTTGTATTACTTTAGTATATTATTATTACGAATCATTTTTTTTTTCAAAATATTAAATGTTCTGTACATTTTGTATCTGCGTTTAACATTTTTATTATATAAATAGAAAATATAGAATAAGATGAAATCAAGAAATTTATATCTGCTTACGCTAATTCGAGAAATTTTGTATAGGAATTAATGATCAATAACAATACCCTGTTGGCAACGATCTTGACATTTGCTTTTGTATACAGGAGGATGCTGCAAATGTTCAATCAGGCGTTTGTCAATGCCGTGATCTGCCAAATATCTTACTGATCACGTATTGCCTATTCACCTACAGTCAAACCAAGATAAGCGAGAGTTCAAGGGAGCACAATCTCATTCTCGCTTATAGAGATTTCTCACTATCCCGAGTTTCTCGCTAATGCAGTTACATGGGTAGCGTTTCTATCTTATAGAGGTAGGCAGCCATTGATTTATATAACCCTAGATCAGTAATAACCGCGCCAAAGCGTTACCACTGCACATATAGCCACAGCCATATGCCTAGCTAACGTGAGTTCATTGTTCAATGTGACGCCGACAGAGTTGAGCCGCGTCAAAAATGGGTAAATGTATAGTGAAGGCTATTCAAGGTCACAAAAACGTAATAAATCAAGCGGCATCACTTTCAACACATAATTTTTAGTTCTTGTTTTCATATAAACGTAAAAACCTCAAATAATTAAATAAAATTATCGAATATTGCATTTTTCCGCATTTGTGATTATCCTACATTAATGGGAGACTATATAATTAATGGAGGTAATTTGTTACCTCTGATTTTAAATATTTTGGAAATTATAATAAAAACTACGTTTTAAATTTCATACAAAATAATTAATTATTCTTATTTTAGTTTATTCATGAATTATCTATTAAATATATTTTATTACCTATTTTATATTAATAATTTTATATTATTTATAATTTCATATAAATTTTGTATTAATTATATTTTATTAGATACTTATTTTATATTGTTTGATTTATTAGAACCATAAAAATATTTTATTTCATCATTATGTTTATTTCTATTCATCTGATATGCTTTGTATCCCTTTTTTTCTAAGGGGACGTAATAAAGATTTTAAAATAAAATATACTTTTTTAATATAAAAAAAATAACTGCAGCTTAAAAAAAACTCATTTTTATTGCGTATTTTAGGTAAAATTTCATATAGTAAGCCACACCACCCCGCTATTGCATGTTTGTGTGTCTATCTTTATCTAATCTTACGACGACGATATTGTTTTTGCAACTTGTGTAAGTGAGATAGATATATGTTTACTTAAAATTGTTATTAGTTTCAAAGCTACGTCGTCGCGTTTGGATAGTGGTTACTTACACTTTTTTCGACGCGCGGTAATGTGGTTTGCTCCTCAAGTGTTGTATAACTCAATGTAGGCAGCAGTAACAAGTCTCAGCAAGTACGAATGTAGTAAATGTTTAATGTGATAAAATTAGGTGAAGAATAGGCACAACATATACATACATACATACATAAACACTTACGCCTGTCACCCAGAGGGGTAGGCAGAGACTACGGACTTCAATTTGGCACGATCCTGACATACCTCTTTCGCCTCTTTACATCCATATATCGCACGCATCCATATAACGCACAACATATATTATGTACATATATATTTTTATAGTGTGTATATGTTATATTCATTAGATTTCTACATATAAGTACTTCATAAGGGTAGGTATCAAGATGCTTACGAAAATACAAAAAAATTCGTGCACTATGTAATTTTATTTTATTTAGAACTTAGTGTAAATCACTCAAAAATACCGTCAATTTCGTTCGAAGAAAAGAATGCGATAAAACAACATCGTTATTTAGTTCCACGAAATAGGTACAATATTGACGCGGAAACAATACAAAAACAACGGTAGGAAGTTCCACGAAAGTTAAGAATGAGTCATAAAATAGCAGATGTTAAATTTGTAATTTGTTACTGTATGTGTGTATCTTTTATGTATGTATGTATTTTTATTGTAGCTATAGTTCCTCCTAAATAATATGAATAAATAAAGCTCGACTGTCGCTTATAGAGGTATAGATAAGTAGCAGTGTCACTTACGGAGTTCCATGAGGGAAAAACGACTCTCTCATACACAGGTTTCTGTTTCTCGCTAATAGAGGTTTTGGGAGCTTAAAATGACGAATGTTCTGGCTATTACTCTCACTTATAGATATTTCTCACTTATCCAGTTCTCACTTACCCAGGTTTGACTGTATTTCAATTTACAGCTTTGAAGATAAACGACCTTAGAACGGACCATCTTAGTTACAGTTCCTCCTACTCAAACCAATTATTGACCAGAAATAATATTTTGTATTTACAAAATGCCTTGTATTGGATTTTGTTGATTTAAAAACTATATTTTGTCCATTCTATAACTTGACTTATAACTATATATTTATACTTATACTTAATTTTATATATTTATTTATTGACAAACAAGACACATCAACTATTATACTGTATGTTGGATTATAGGTCCTTACTACTTAATTTATTTCTATTTAAACTTTAAATAATAAAAACTCTTAACATTATACGCGTCGCTTCAAAAGCTATTAAAACTTTCTAACTTGTGTAACGCCCCAGTCAGTTATCATTTTCTTCCTCACTCTCAGTACCTCAGTGGAATATTTATTTCGAAATTTGCATATTTAGAGCAAATTTCGTAAATTGATTTTAAATTGTGCCTTTGTTACATTTCAGTGAGAAGTTGGAAATAAGATACGACATCTGTCCCTTGTGGACCGAGATTATTATCTTCAATTTCGCAATTAGCTTTTATTTAGAGAAAACTTTGCTATTGTTATTCCTTATCTTTATATCGTTGGGGCGCCTCTAGTGAACGTGTCATTTCTAACCGTCTTAACCGGAAGTCATATTATTCACACTATATAATATGTTTTGTCGAAACGATGGTTCATTTATTAGGTCATCAATATGAAATAAAATAGATATAAGCAATCTATGGCGGAGGCCCATTTTTCGCAGTGGAATTTTATAGGCTTTGATGCATGGAGTGGTAGGACGTTGCTGCATTACATATACAAAATTAAATAATAATGTATTTTTTACATAATCTAAAAATTATAAACAAATTATTTTATTCTTTTTAAGCCGTATTTTACTTTTATTAAGGTTTATTTTTTTTTGTGTGATCGAACAATGTAATACCACAAGCTTACGGTTATACCTAGATTATGTTGTAAATAACTCAGATGCACGGAATTTGGTCAGGCCCTTATCTTACGACAGCAAATTTGTGAGTGTTTATAATTAATATTTCTTAAAAAATTTGGACAAAAAATATGTTTACGACAAATTTAGGAGGGTAATTTACTGTTTTAGAGTGCAGTGTGATTATATGTTTCAAGCTTTAATTGAATCAGATCATTTGAGAAACTAGCTTGAATTTTTAACTCATTGTGAATAGTGTACTAATCGGTTACAAAACTTTTTGATTTTGTGCGTTGAACCAATATTTAAAGTTGCAATAAAGCTAAAAGTGCCCTTAACACTCTCTCAGGTTGCACAAGCCGTAGCATTAATCGCCCAAGGTTTGACAGAACGTGAAGTGGCCATAGCACTTAACGTACTACTATCTTTAATGCAGTATGCTTTAAGATGATACTAAAAAAATGGCAGCTACACCTGCAGACCAGGTAGAGGAGGTGTGAAATGCACATCAGTCCGGGACGACCGCTTCATTGTCCTAGACATTTTTTCATTGCGAGATCTCTACCAGTTGACGCAGTTGACATTCGCTAGCAGCTGCAAATCACGAGGGGTGCTAATGTTAGTGAGCGTACAGTAAAAAGACACATGGAGGAAGTAAATTAATAGCCCGTAGACCAGCTAGCACTCCAGAGCTTCTCAGACAGCACTGAGTAACAAGACATCGTTTTGCCCGAGAACGAAAACCAACGAAATGCGGCATTGGCCTCTTGGAGAATCATACCGCAAGTCGATGCTAAAAACATCATGCAGAGCATACCAGACCGAACACAGGTTGTTATCAGAACAAAAGGAGGAAACACGCGGTACTAACGTGTATAGACAATGATAAAAAGTTGCTTCTACTTAATTTTCTAATGTTGTAAAGTTGGACGTTTGAAAATTCTAATTTTCCTTAAGAGTGTGTAGTTTTAATTAATCGCCGCTACAAGCTTAATTGTTGTAGTAGTTATCTTTTAGTAATCATGAAAAAGTAGTGAAAACTTAAGAGAGACCCACCATTGTGCCCACCTGCGCAGTATTAATTGAAGAAAAAGTATTTAAAAGCAAGCTGTCGTAAAATTCAATGTTGGCCAAGTTTCCATTCTGGTGAATTTAGTTACATTAAAACTGTTGTCTATTTTCGACACTTAGTGCTAGATTTTTTATTAAAATTTTTATAAGACCACCCGTAAAGTATAAACTATTTAATAAAAGAAGAATTATAAAAAATTGGTTTACAATCGACGAAGATGTTGCGTAACACACATACATGGATGTGTGTTACGCAACATCTTCGTCGTCCATGGATGAGGAATGTCACAAAGCACGGTTCTGAGCTACCTGCATTCATCGACTTCTTGCATGTCTTTTACCAGGTCATCATTCCATCTAGTGTCGGGCCACCCTACATTTCGCCTACTGTTACGAGGCTGCCACTCGAGACCCTTTCTTCCCTAGGTATTTTAAAAAAAAACCAATCAACCATTCATCCCAGACCATCAAGAATAAATAACAAATTATTCTTTGCCATTCTTTACTACGTAGTTAAAATCATATTTGAAAGTACGTGCCTGAAGCTGTATGTTTTTCACCGCAATAACGATCGAGAATGTGTTCTTCTACAGTGCACTTTCCGCAATAAAACTTGCGAAATCGATTTTGAATCGACAACGACATAGACTTTATACTTTATTGAATGTCACTATTTAAAGGTCTGACTATCGCTTATTTAAATTAAGTTTATTATTAAACCCGGCGCTTAACAGCAGTCCCACCTGATGGTAAGTGGTTATGTAGCCAAAGATGATGGTAAGCGCACTGATTTAACAAAAACGTATTCACTCTTGCCTTGAGGACACCCACATTGTAATGGGATAGAAAGACAGCAACTTATGCTACTCCTTTGCTGTACGCATGACTAACGATGTAGAAAACCTTTCGGTTCGAATGCGAGGTTAAGACCACAACGAAAGATTGGAGACTGGTCGGATGTCTACTGGTCCGACAGTGGAAGGGAAAATGCAGACCCGTGAGGACTAAGATGATATGCCTCGTATCTAGTAAAATGTAACTCCAGTTCTCTACACTCACCATTTGAAACACAGCAGTGTTGAGCTGCTATTTCACGCTAATAATCTGTGAGAGCGTGGTCCTTCCCGTAGGATGCCTCGGCCTACGGCTATATGTACTACGGCGATGTTGGGAGAGGTCAGAGCGAAGGGCGGGAGGTGCTCTTCAATACAGGTAAGACACATCATTGTATTTAGCTAGCGGAAGGTTGCGAAGTAATTTATATTTTTATCATAATATTAGGTATGTCTTATATTTATTAGATTAGAAATTGAATAATACACCAAACTACGGATATTCACAAAAGTAGACGAATAAAAAAAACTTTTAAAAATTAAAGAATACAGCACTAAAGAATTGTTTTGTGTTTACATTAGAAAAACATAATTAAATAGAAGTTTTTCAACTGTGATGACACTTTATGACCATCTACGTAACAGATACTTAACCTTAGTCCCAACCATCTGATGAGCGACAAATAAGTAGCCCTCATTGTTTGGTATACACGGGAAGATTATAAGATATTATATTTATTAAATTTAACTGTTCAGTGTGAACAGGTAAATAATATTTCGCGAGGTTTACAGAAAAGATATTTTAAAAGAACTATTACTACAACTAACAATTACCATTTAATAAATAATTGTATCAATTATACGTTGAGGTATAATATACGATGTGTCTTAGACACAAGCTATATATATGTATCTCATAGAAAACAAAAATCTACATTGCATTACTCTATTTACGTTTTTATTCGTAACTATATAACGGGTTTTGTTCCGGGTTTCCCCATTAGTTGGTATGTACAGTTCATTCGAGAAGTTTAAAAAGGTCAAATTGGTGGGAAAAACTTGGGTATGTAACTAAAAAATTAAAATAAAATGTGTTCGCGACAGCCTAACAACGTTAAGAAACAAAGTGATAAAGAATATTGTTTTTGTATTAATAATGAAGACGTGGTCCTTCACTGCTGGCCGTATGAGGACGCTTAAGGTCGCTCAGCGAGCTATGGAGAGGGCTATGCTCGGAGTTTCTCTGCGTGATAGACTCAGAAATGAGGATATCCGCAGTAAAACCAGAGTGACCGACATAGCCCAACGGATTAGTAAGCTGAAGTGGCAATGGGCCGGCCATATAGCTCGAAGAACCGATAACCGATGGGGAAGAAAGGTTCTCGAGTGGCAGCCTCGTACCGGTAGGCGTAGTGTAGGGCGACCCCCCACTAGATGGAGTAACGACCTGGTAAGACATGCAGGAAGTCGATGGATGCAGGTGGCTCAGGACCGTGCTTTGTGGCATTACTTGGGGGAGGCCTATGTTCAGCAGTGGACTTGTGAAAGGCTGTAATGATGATGATGATGATGATTAATAATGAAATTACCGACAAAACTGAGTGAAAACGTGTATTAATATAGTTGTGTAACATATTTAAAACTCTTAGTATATTTGTATAGAATGTCGTTTTGATAACAAGTGATATAAACAACTTTTATTATATACCAAAAAATCGACCAATCACAGCGCGTCTTATCGTGGAACTCTCTAAAAGTTTTTAATTAACTGCGTAATAGTTCATACTAAAAATAAGGAAAATAATTTTATGTTCTAAAAGAGTTATAAATATGACATTCAATTAGCATATGGCTTATAGATTAAAGAAGTGTAGGGATATTTTTGTATAATTAAACGCATTTCGTAGTTATAGAAAAAACAAAGAATTAATGTACCCAAATATTATGAAAATTTTGGACATTTCGTTTAATAACTTTTTACAATGTTAATATTTTGAGTAACCTTTATGATATAATAATAAAGTACCAGACTACCGATTTAATGTTGTATAGCATGTTAGTGTAGCAATTAGTTTTGTATAGAAAATACTGCAATTTATGCCATTTGTATAGTGAAAAGTTTATGCAATAAAGAGGCAAACGGAAAATGGCAAGCGGCTCACTGCAAAGTATTGCCAAAGTTTACCTTAGGGGCTCGGGACCCAGTACCAGTAGTAGTGTGAAGAACTACCAGTGACAAGTGAAGTGAAGTGAGTGGTATCCGGTGGTAGCTGAAGTGACTAGTAGCAGTATATAGTGAATAGTGAAAGTGTTAGCTAGCCGAAAAAGGTCGTAACTGATATTCGCAGTTACACATAGTGAAAGTGTTAGCTAGCCGAAAAAGGTCGTAACTGATATTCGCAGTTACATATTATAGTGAAAGTGGTAACTGATATCCGCAGTTACACAAGTGATAAAATCAGCTAGTTTAGTTGATAATAGCTGCTAGTCAGTAGTGTTAGAAAACCAGCTACCGCCAATAGATATTTGATACCACCGTACAATTTAAAGAAATCTTTTGAAATATACAGTGACCAACCAATAGTGAACAACCGTAGTTTAACAACCGTGATCAATAGTTATAAAATTTCGCGACTAATCAATCAGTCGAACCGCTGGCCACTACCTTGCTATTTGTGTTTATTAATCGTGCATTTTGATTTGATCCTCAGTCCACAATATTTCAGCGGCACCTACAAAGACGGCAGTGAAAGTACCCACCGGAACCTATAGGTTTAGGACGTGAGCGACTCGCGAAGTATCTTCGAAAACATTTACCCCAGAGAGTTTCGCCCGTCCGGCACATTCGTTGGTCCTTCGAGCCGGATATATCCGTTTGTGTTTCGGAACCGGGTAAATAGTCACCACCGTATTTAAACCGCAGAATTTTTCAGATTCAAGATGCCGATCACCCGTTCGCAAGGAAGGGAAGCCAAGGCGTGGACCGTCGGTCTGGAAGGAGGTTCGTCGGCCAGTAACGCCGCCGTCCACCACCAGATGCCACCACGCTCACCGTCAACGGTAGAGGGCGCTGAAGCGCCATGCTACCCCCCGAGGGGGGGATACCCCTGCCCGCGCCGACCACTACGTCCCGCACAACGAAGCAGAGGGAACATCTAGAAGGCAACGATGACTTTAGCCGTGCATCATCGCCAACAGCCCGGGAAGACACCCACACCGAAGAGCCACCGAGGGGCCACACCGATTGTAGTACGAAGTCAAAGAAGACTATTCGGCCCAATAGAAGAATTTTGAAGGCTCGCGAAGAAGTTTTTAAGATCAAACTAGAACTTGCGCAGATCTCCTTACAGATGGCTGTAGAAGAAGACGAATAAGACGACTATGATGAAGATGGTCACTCCAAAAGTGAGTACGTTCGATCTTGGCTCGAAAACTCTGTAGCCAAACAAAAGTCAAATCAAGGCGCAACCACCGGAGGGAAGGCCCCATTTAATAAAACCGTCACAAAGCCAACCCCGGAAGTTGTCGACTTCAGTGAGCCCCAAAAGGAGCTCACGAACCAGGATTCCTATCCAGAAGATGTACAAAAGTATCCCATGCCACAGAAACCTAGCCAGGAACCTGTCATAAGTGAAGAAAGGGGGCTCCGTCCATTTATATCAGAGCTCACATCCGCTATTGCCGCGCTCGCTGACAAATCAAAATTAGAGAGTGCGCTACTATCATGGCGTACTTTCGCAGCGTCGAAAGCTATAATGACACTGCCAAGCTTTAGCGGAGCACATACCGAGTGGATTTCATTCCGTGCCATTTACGAAACAACTCGAGGCTACTTCAATGACATTGAAAACACTGCTAGACTAAGACGAAGTCTACAGGGAAGAGCCTTGAAAACAGTCAGTTCAGAAATTATTGGGCATGCTAAGCCAGATGAGATTATGCGAGAACTGGAGTTACAGTTTGGGCGTCCAGATTTAATTGCGCAAGCAGAAACCGGGAAGTTACGAGGATTAGCACGCTGTACAGAAGCACCCAGAGACATCTGCACATTCGCGAGCAAAGTGAGGGGAAGCGTCGTCACTCTTCGAACCCTAAAGCGAGATCATTACCTCGTCAACGCAGAGCTGCTACGATACCTCACCGACAAACTGCCAAACTCTATACGTGCCCAGTGGTATAGAATCTACACCGAAAAATATGACTCTAGACCAGACCTCGGCTGCTTCAGTGATTTTATTACCGAGCAAGCTCGCTTCTGCAGTGCATTTGCGCCTCAAGAAACTATAAACGAAGCACAAAGCAATCGTTCAGTACATAGAGTACACGCGGCCACTACTAAGCCGTCTCCGAAATGCAGAGTGTGCGAAAAGGAGGGTCACTACGGATCCGAATGTAAAAAATTTAAGGAAGCAGATATCAACAAAAGATGGCAACTCGCAAAGCAAAATAATTTATGTTTCCGCTGTTTACGTTATAGAAATCAGACACACAAATGCAAAACCAATAAGTGTGGAATAGAAGGATCCACCGCGATACACAATCGACTTCTCCATAACAATACAAAGGAGAAGACTGAGGTCAAACAAAAAGAACCTCAAGAAACCGTAGCTAACTCATTCGCTGTGTCAAAGCATCAAGCCTATTTAAAAATAATTCCAGTGCGAGTAATTGGACTGGCGGGAGCTGTAAACACACACGCCCTGCTTGATGATGGGTCAACAGTTTCACTAATGGATGAAGAGATCGCCTAACAAATTGGAGCTAAAGGGCGGTTCGACCCGTTTAAGATCACCGCTATCGGGAACACTACCCTCGATTCACCGGAATCCCGAAGAATTAAAGTATCGCTGAAGAGTCTCCACAGCAAAAGGGTGCCATTCAGAGCACGCACGATCGCAAGCCTAAACTTGGAGCCACAGACTGTGCGTGCAGTAGACATAGCCAAGTGCAACCACTTGAAAGACCTAAAGGAGCAGCTAATATATGACTCCGGCAACCCAAGGATCCTAATAGGCCAGGACAATTGGAGACTTCTGATAGCCACTCAAATCCGTAGAAGTCCACCGCACCAGCCAATCGCCTCGCTCACAGAATTAGGATGGGTGCTACACGGGGCACACACTAAAGCCCCGTATCAGCGCGTCCACGCGGCCAATGAACTGCCCAAGAGCGAGGGATCTATAGATGACCAACTCCGCAAATGTTTCGCGCTGGAATCTCTCATTATCAATCCGAGAAGACCAGACTCCGACCCAGAGAAGAAAGCTGAAGATATACTAAATAGCAGCTCTGGAAGAAAAAGGATATCGACATGCCGGGTAATTACGAAACAGCAATAAAACGGCTCGTTTACATTGAAAGAAAATTAGATCGAGACGAAGATCTAAAAAGGAAGTATGATGAACAAATGAATTCCCTTGTTCAAAAAGGATACGCCGAGATAGCACCGAAAACTAGCACACCGGGAAGAACATGGTACCTATCCCATTTCGACGTCCATAACCCAATGAAGCCAGAGAAGTTTCGAATAGTACACGATGCCGCAGCCAAAACAAAGGGGGTGTCGTTGAACGACTTCCTGCTCACGGGTCCAAACCTACTGCAATCACTACCAGGGGTCATGATGCGTTTTCGCCGCCATAAAATCGCTGTCTCCGCGGACATAGCCGAAATGTTCATGCAGGTTAAAGTCAGACCCGAAGATAGAGATGCCTTAAGATATCTCTGGAGAGGGGAGCGACGTAATGAAGCTCCACAAGAATATAGAATGACGTCGATCATTTTCGGTGCAGCCAGTTAACCCTGCACAGCCTGGAACGCTAAAAAAATACAAAGACAAGTATCCAGAAGCCGTAGAAGCTATCATTCAAAACCACTATATGGATGACTATCTCGATAGTTTCCAGTCTCTGGAAGAGGCAATGCGAATATTGAAGGAAGTACGCGACATACACAAAAACGCGCACTTCACATTAAGAAAATGGGTTTCCAACGCACCAGAAGTTTTAAAAGAATTAGAACCTGACCATGAAGCATCTGAGTCAGTCGATCTGGGAAACAAAGGAACCGAGGAAAAGATACTTGGATTATTCTGGAAACCGGGTACCGATCAGCTGAGCTTCAACCTAAAGCTCGCTCGACTTCCATTCAATTTACTGCATGAAACACCAACCAAGAGAGAACTCATACGGTGCGTGAAGACGGCACTATACACCGTCCTTCATAAGAGACATCCGCATGAGGAAGTATTAGCCACGCTGCTCTGCGAGGTGGAGTACACAGTAAATAGCAGACCATTGACTCACATCTCTGTAGACAGCGACGACGACGAATCCATCACTCCAAATCACTTCCTTTTAGGAGGATCTGCGAGACTGCCAACACCAGGAGTATTTGATGAAAAGGATATGAATAGCAAAAGACACTGGCGACGCTCCCAGATACTCGCTGACATGTTCTGGCAGCGTTGGGTCCGAGAGTATTTACCGGAACTTCAAAACCGGCGGGAGGCCCATGGGCGAGGTCCCAATCTCGGTGGGTGACCCAGTCCTCATAGTTGACGGCCAGTTACCTCGTAACACCTGGCCACGAGGGAGGGTGGAAGCTGTTTACCCCGATGCGGACGGACAGATTCGCACTGTGAAGGTACGCACAGCAAACGGCCTAATCAAGAGGCCAACAAGGAAACTCGTGCCGCTACCGAAGTAGAAGCAACGTCGCTCACCGAAATGGATGCAGCGCCGCTGTGAGAAAATCGTCGCGACGCTGCACGGCGGGAGAGATGTTCGCGACAGCCTAACAACGTTAAGAAACAAAGTGATAAAGAATATTGTTTTTGTATTAATAATGAAATTACCGACAAAACTGAGTGAAAACGTGTATTAATATAGTTGTGTAACATATTTATAACTCTTAGTATATTTGTATAGAATGTCGTTTTGATAACAAGTGATATAAACAACTTTTATTATATACCAAAAAATCGACCAATCACAGCGCGTCTTATCGTGGAACTCTCTCCGACATCCGACAGTGGAAGGGAAAATGCAGACCCGTGAGGACTAAGATGATATGCCTCGTATCTAGTAAAATGTAACTCCAGTTCTCTACACTCACCATTTGAAACACAGCAGTGTTGAGCTGCTATTTCACGCTAATAATCTGTGAGAGCGTGGTCCTTCCCGTAGGATGCCTCGGCCTACGGCTATATGTACTACGGCGATGTTGGGAGAGGTCAGAGCGAAGGGCGGGAGGTGCTCTTCAATACAGGTAAGACACATCATTGTATTTAGCTAGCGGAAGGTTGCGAAGTAATTTATATTTTTATCATAATATTAGGTATGTCTTATATTTATTAGATTAGAAATTGAATAATACACCAAACTACGGATATTCACAAAAGTAGACGAATAAAAAAAACTTTTAAAAATTAAAGAATACAGCACTAAAGAATTGTTTTGTGTTTACATTAGAAAAACATAATTAAATAGAAGTTTTTCAACTGTGATGACACTGTATGACCATCTACGTAACAGATACTTAACCTTAGTCCCAACCATCTGATGAGCGACAAATAAGTAGCCCTCATTGTTTGGTATACACGGGAAGATTATAAGATATTATATTTATTAAATTTAACTGTTCAGTGTGAACAGGTAAATAATATTTCGCGAGGTTTACAGAAAAGATATTTTAAAAGAACTATTACTACAACTAACAATTACCATTTAATAAATAATTATATCAATTATACGTTGAGGTATAATATACGATGTGTCTTAGACACAAGCTATATATATGTATCTCATAGAAAACAAAAATCTACATTGCATTACTCTATTTACGTTTTTATTCGTAACTATATAACGGGTTTTGTTCCGGGTTTCCCCATTAGTTGGTATGTACAGTTCATTCGAGAAGTTTAAAAAGGTCAAATTGGTGGGAAAAACTTGGGTATGTAACTAAAAAATTAAAATAAAATGTGTTCGCGACAGCCTAACAACGTTAAGAAACAAAGTGATAAAGAATATTGTTTTTGTATTAATAATGAAGACGTGGTCCTTCACTGCTGGCCGTATGAGGACGCTTAAGGTCGCTCAGCGAGCTATGGAGAGGGCTATGCTCGGAGTTTCTCTGCGTGATAGACTCAGAAATGAGGATATCCGCAGTAAAACCAGAGTGACCGACATAGCCCAACGGATTAGTAAGCTGAAGTGGCAATGGGCCGGCCATATAGCTCGAAGAACCGATAACCGATGGGGAAGAAAGGTTCTCGAGTGGCAGCCTCGTACCGGTAGGCGTAGTGTAGGGCGACCCCCCACTAGATGGAGTAACGACCTGGTAAGACATGCAGGAAGTCGATGGATGCAGGTGGCTCAGGACCGTGCTTTGTGGCATTACTTGGGGGAGGCCTATGTTCAGCAGTGGACTTGTGAAAGGCTGTAATGATGATGATGATGATGATTAATAATGAAATTACCGACAAAACTGAGTGAAAACGTGTATTAATATAGTTGTGTAACATATTTAAAACTCTTAGTATATTTGTATAGAATGTCGTTTTGATAACAAGTGATATAAACAACTTTTATTATATACCAAAAAATCGATCAATCACAGCGCGTCTTATCGTGGAACTCTCTAAAAGTTTTTAATTAACTGCGTAATAGTTCATACTAAAAATAAGGAAAATAATTTTATGTTCTAAAAGAGTTATAAATATGACATTCAATTAGCATATGGCTTATAGATTAAAGAAGTGTAGGGATATTTTTGTATAATTAAACGCATTTCGTAGTTATAGAAAAAACAAAGAATTAATGTACCCAAATATTATGAAAATTTTGGACATTTCGTTTAATAACTTTTTACAATGTTAATATTTTGAGTAACCTTTATGATATAATAATAAAGTACCAGACTACCGATTTAATGATGTATAGCATAATTGATAGAATCAGGCGTTACTTTGCGGAAATCCATTATAATAAAAAATAAAAATATCAATTTCTTTGCAACTTTCCGCTAAACATATAAAATGATGTGTCTTACCTGGATTGAAGCGCACCTCCCGCCCTCCCTCAATTGCATACACTAACTCCGTCACCACTAGACTAAGCACCACTACTCTCAACACCACTATTCCAGGCAAGACACACCATTGACGATAATACGACACGTGTTTCGCCTCTACACGAGGCATCCTCAGGTAATATAGACTCTACGGCGGCTGACCGCTGAGTGATCTTAGAGTCTATATTACCTGAGGATGCCTCGTGTAGAGGCGAAACACGTGTCGTATTATCGTCAATGGTGTGTCTTGCCTGGAATAGTGGTGTTGATAGTAGTGGTGCTTAGTCTAGTGGTGACGGAGTTAGTGTATGCAATTGAGGGAGGGCGGGAGGTGCGCTTCAATCCAGGTAAGACACATCATTTTATATGTTTAGCGGAAAGTTGCAAAGAAATTGATGTATAGCATGTTAGTGTAGCAATTAGTTTTGTATAGAAAATATTGCAATTTATGCCATTTGTATAGTGAAAAGTTTATGCAATAAAGAGGCAAACGGAAACTGGCAAGCGGCTCACTGCAAAGTATTGCCAAAGTCTACCTTAGGGGCTCGGGACCCAGTACCAGTAGTAGTGTGAAGAACTACCAGTGACAAGTGAAGTGAAGTGAGTGGTATCCGGTGGTAGCTGAAGTGACTAGTAGCAGTATATAGTGAATAGTGAAAGTGTTAGCTAGCCGAAAAAGGTCGTAACTGATATTCGCAGTTACACATAGTGAAAGTGTTAGCTAGCCGAAAAAGGTCGTAACTGATATTCGCAGTTACATATTATAGTGAATGTGGTAACTGATATCCGCAGTTACACAAGTGATAAAATCAGCTAGTTTAGTTGATAATAGCTGCTAGTCAGTAGTGTTAGAAAACCAGCTACCGCCAATAGATACTTGATACCACCGTACAATTTAAAGAAATCTTTTGAAATATACAGTGACCAACCAATAGTGAACAACCGTAGTTTAACAACCGTGATCAATAGTTATAAAATTTCGCGACTAATCAATCAGTCGAACCGCTGGCCACTACCTTGCTATTTGTATTTATTAATCGTGCATTTTGATTTGATCCTCAGTCCACAATATTTCAGCGGCACCTACAAAGACGGCAGTGAAAGTACCCACCGGAACCTATAGGTGTAGGACGTGAGCGACTCGCGAAGTATCTTCGACAACATTTACTCCAGAGAGTTTCGCCCGTCCGGCACAAAATGTACTTATAATATTGTTAATAATTTGTCGTTAAGTATTAATTTAGCCCTCGTAATAGAGAAAATCAATAGGGTGCCAAAATATTATGTTAATTTCAACAATACTAATAATATCTACAGAAGATAACGTTAGGATTTTACAAATTTTAAATTACGTTAAATGATAACATACCACAAGTCATCGACTCATAATCAATTTGTTTCGAAATGCTTTTTAGCCTCGGTTTTAGTATATTATCAGTTTATAACCTGTAAATTAAAAAATGTTTGATAATCGTCTGTTGGCAATGACTTTCATTGTTGTAAACAGATATAAGTAGAAAAAACATTGATAAGACTTATCGACATGGAAATCGTCAAACCTATTTAATTTTATTGCTTATCAAAAGTATGTGGTTGGAAGTCAAGCATGTTGTTAGTTACCTTTAATAAGTGACAGATTTTAAGTGCCTTTATTATTAATAGTTGTAATTTTTTTAATATAAACTGTAAATCCCTTTTACTTGGGGAATGCTACCACACTTCACTTTTGGTATCATATGTTTCTTAAAATACTTTTTATTACATTACTAACAAAAACATAATCGAATTAGGCAACACATACTCTTCTATTCGTTTAAAATTTTAGGGAATGTAGTTGTAGGGAATGAAGTTTTAGTGTAACTATTTGGACGATATTGAAATTGTGAAATTCCTTGGTACACTCAAAAGGATTAAAAACTAATTTAAAAAAAGGAAATAACGATACAAAATAATTAAACTAAAAAGAATAAAATGATTTCACATTCAAATTCTTTTGTTTAGTATGTCTCAGCATTAATTTTAGAATGTGAAGTACCTATACTTAATTAATTCTTTTAACTTCTTCGAAATCGGCTTTTAATATTTAAAAAAAAATTATGAATTCTTTATTTCTCACTTGAATTAATTTTATTATTCATAAGATATAAGCTGTATTACTATTGTTGTAATTTATGCATTTACGTTTTGTTCGAAAAAAGTGTATTTACAACAGCCAATCTACGCAAATTCGACTATTGTTGTGTATAAATAATAATAATTAATCACAATACCCTGTTAGCAATGGTCTTGACAATTGCTTGTGTATACAGGAAGATGCTGCAAATCTTCAATCAGGAGTTTGTCAATGCCGTGATCCGCCAAATATCTTGCTGGTCACGTATTGCCTATTCATCTATTTCAATTTACAGCTTTGAAGATAAACGATCTTAGAACGGACACTCTTAGTTACAATTCCTCTTATTCAAACAAATTATTGAGTAAAACTTAATATATTTTGTATTAACGTAAATATCTTGTATTGGTTTTTTTTGGAGTCATGGTAGCTCAGATGTTTAACGTTCGCTGTAATATAACAACCCGGGTTTGACTTATTTTGACTTACTTTAACTATTCGAAACTATTATACAGTGAGTTGGAGCACTTACTACTTATTTTAGTGTGTTGAAATATCTTCAAGTAGACACATACTCGTATAGGTAATTACATTATAAACTCAGTGCGTACAAATCTAACGCAGCTTTTTTTTGTTTTTACATATTTCATTTAATCCTTCAAGGGCCTTAAAAATCACATGCAGTCGCATGCGACCGCAACCAACCACAGCACTTAAAACCATTAAAACTTATATTTATAGAATAATTTTCTATGAGGAAGTTTAGCATTATAAAATCTATACAAAATTCTCTATCTTCTGACTTTAACAAAAGTCAGGTTTTACTTCATTACGAAAAGATTTTACTGTATTTTGATAAGAAAAAAAAAACATACCAAGCGAATGTCGGCAGCGTAAGAATCACAATTCAATATATATTACTCGAAATTATTTACGTAAAAAGATAAATTATATTCACACAAAAACTTTAATTACAATTTTTAAATGAAACACTATACTAAACCACTAATAAAACACTAGAAAAATCCAAAAATCAACAAAGTAACATTCACACGACAATAGCGTAAGAAATAAACGTAATTTCATAGGATAACAGTTCTTTATTGCACTAGAGGATAGGGTATTTCATATTGATTATATAGTGCCAAACTTCTTCAAAGAAAAGTAGTCGCTTTCTCTCTCTCTCTCTCTCTCTCTCTCTCTATATATATATATATATATATATATATATATATATATATATATATATATATATATATATATATATATATATATATATATATATATGTGTGTTTTTATGGGTTACAGTGCTGTGGGTGGGTGCGATCTCATGAGACCGCTAGGGATTTGACGGAATATGGCCGCGGTCTCACGAGACCACTAGGGTTTAGAGTTTAAATAACTGAATGGAATGTTTTCCATTTGATCATGTAGTTTACTTACTATCCCGTGGATGTCGTAAGAGGTGACCACGGGATATTCTTAAAAGATGTCGTCGCCACGTAGCCATATTGTCACATGGTGTTAACGTCTGGCGTTATACGTAACGGCAGTCTAACCATCCTGTTTACGCAATACATGTTATACTCAGACCGAAGACGAGGAAAAGTGTAAAAGAGTGTAAGCTGCAAGGTTGTTGTGCCGTTCCGAAAATGACGATAAAGAAGTACTTCTCTTTCAGTATCCATAAAAGTTATGAGCCCTAAAGACTGAGACGTGGTTCACTGCTGGCCGTATGTAGAAGCTTAAAGTGGTAATCTTTGTGGAAGCCTACGTAAATCAGTGGTCTTGTATGGGGCTATAATAATGATGTGAATTAAAACGTTGAGCTAAATAAATTATATTTTCCAACAAAAATTTTTACATTGCATATTTTACGTTAACCGAGTTCAAAAAAGGGGGTTCTGAATTCCTCCACCTTTTACAACACTACATCTTCTCGTCAAGCATACCTCAAAACCTCAAAACTGGACTCTACTTCCAGTGCGTGTTGCCAGTGATGGCCTACGGATACGTGTCACTTCATTGCCGTCCGCACGAGGAAGCTCAAAGTCGCTCAGCAAGCTATTGTGAGGGCTATGCTCGGAGTTTCTCTGCGTGATAGACTTAGAAATGAGGATATCCGCAGCAGAACCAGGGTGATCGACATAGCTCAACGTATTAATAAACTGAGGTGGCAATGGGCTGGCCACATAGCTCGTAGAACCAATAACCGATGGGGAAAAAAGGTTCTCGAGTGGCAGCCTCGTAACAGCAGGCGAAGTGTAGGGCATCCCCTCACTAGATGGAGTAACGATCTGGTAAGACATGCAGGAAGTCAATAGATGCAGGTGGCTTAGGACTGTGTTTTATGGCATTCCTTGGGGGAGGTCTATGTTCAGCAGTGGACTTCTGAAGGGCTGTAATGATGATGAATGATATCGTTTAGGCGCCTTTAGTGAACGTATTACTTCTGATCGACTTGACCGGAAGTTATATTATTCACACTATATATATTGGTTTGTCTAGACGACGGTTTATATTTATGATAAAATCGACCGATTGATGCGATTGCTGATCATGTCAGGATCAGAGTCAGGCCAAAATCATATACTATTATGAAACTCTTAGAAGCAACCTGTGGTCAGGAAGATGGCGGTGTTTTACCACCGTGCCTCAGAAAACGCGCAAAGCCGTTAGTACTGCACCTAATACTTTTCCGGTCGAATCGAATATCAATCCCATGAGACTGTGAGAGTGAGGTAATCGAGAGTTCACCTGTGCTTGCGGCATACACTCGGGCTCTATAATCCTGTGCTGCGTATGTGGCAATTCTTCGTTGAGTCAGGCCGCCGGGACTGAAATTCGTTCTAGAGGACATCGTGCTAGGATCCGATATAAAATGAAATGAAATATAAAATATACTCTTTTCAAGTACAGTGCAAGCTAACAGATTAAGATTTTTGTAATGGTTGTTCTGTTTGGATATGAAAATACTGCGTTATTATATGAGCGAGTTACACCTAGATTACCACTAAAAAATCTAAAATTTTGCTATGTTAGTCGATTGCTGAGTACATAGCGTCACGTCTATGGCGAAATTGGGAATCTGTCATTTTCACCTTAAACTGTCATTTTCACCTTAAACTGTTATTTTTACTTAAAACTGTTTATAATCTGTCTGTAATTAGCCCCGAATGTAGTAGTACATACGTGAAATAATTTCAAATCAGTATGTATTATAGGATATTATGATATATCATAACAGTAAATGCGCGATTCACAGTTTAATAAAAATCAATCACCATGGTAAATTTACAAAGTGCAGATAAGATATTTTACCGAGGGCAAATTATTTAGTCATTTGTAAACATGCGAATATTGCGTCTATTCGTATGTTTACTCAAGCTTTTTTAATGTTCTTATGTATACTGGGTGATTGTTCAACCGCATAGAATAAAATATTTGAGACAGGTGGACGGAATGGAAGCTTATGGCACTGATATTTTACAATTTTTTTATTTTGCAATATCGTATTATGAAATTGAGCTATCAATAAAAATACTACTAAGCTTAAATAAATTTTTGGTAATAAAAAATAACAACAAAATTTGAAATAAATAAATAAATTAATTAAAATTATCGAAATTAGAATAAAACGTACGCAATTATTAATATTTATTGATAGATATATTTCATAATCTATGTAAATATAAAATTGTAAAATATCAGTGCCATAAGCTTCTATTCCGTCCACCTGTTACCCCCTATTATTTTCCAGACGGTGAAAAAATCATCCAGTATAATATACCATAGTCAACTTGCCTAAGTGTCGTATTCGTGAATTTCTTGTGATATCTTTTTCACTACAAATAATCTAATGGCCTGTGTGTCACATTCTAATTGTTGCTGTGGCATAACTTACGTTCTAAGAATTGATTTGACCACGGTAAACTAACAACCAAATCACTTTTGCATATTTGCTGTGGCTTCAACTATGCCTGTATATGTACATTTTATAAATGCAGACAAGAATTATGCTACTATACTGCCCTTTCACTTTGAATAAACGTAGAGATTAATATACAGTCACTCTTTCTTCGACGTTGAGCAAAGTAGAACAGATACGACTTCTTAGCAAACGACGTTGCGTCGTTGTTCTAGGAAAAAAAGTAATTAGTTACTGATAATATATGACCACGATAGCACTATTATCAGTTACAATAAGAATTAAAGAAAAAAAAAGACGAAAAATATCGATAATTCCAGTGGGATGTGAAAGTACAGAAAAGTATTCAGGTTTTATAAGAAGAAAGATTTTTGGTAAGATTGTGTAGCTTATTCGAAGTCATCCCGTAGCAATGAACTAACAAACTCACAAAAATAGCTTCATGCGCAGGGATGATGCTAATCTGCGCAGAGATTTTGATAAACAAGCTGCAATGAGCGACACTAATTATTGTGCATAATGTTCTGCACAGGCTCCAAAGGTAGTCGTAGGTCCATATATGTTTTGTATACAAGCTTGCAGTATACAATTTAGGAGAAAGGATGTACATACACTCGATTGAATGACTTGGAAAACCAAAATGTCGATTACTATACCGGGGATGTGACGGAACGGAAGGCAAGCGAGGAAGCGTTGAAATCGCGACATCTGTATCATTAATAAATCTGACCTGGGTTTCAAACGTGAGAATGATGTCGGACAATTGCGGTAGGTAGTCGAAAAAAAAATTCAAGTTTAATTGTGTGCTTATTTTTCTAGTTGTGAACCACTCACAATACAAAATGTTGACCACGTGTTTTTTTAATGAAGACATAGCTATATGGAATACGATTACATTCATTATAAATTAGAACAAAAATGAAAAAAATCTCTTATTTATAAAACAGATGGATGGTTTCTAATTTTAAGGATGACCAGACTTAACCTACATACTTTCAAGTGTTTGTGCCAGGATACCTTAAAACCAAGGAGTTATCTGTCGTCAGTAGTATGAGAACTTGCCAATATGTGAAACTGTGGCGAATCGTTTATCAAAACCTGACAATAAAGAAGAAGATAAGAAAGGTTGAATCTTTAACATTTAATTTAGTTTATCTTTTGATAAATATTATTGTAATTTTTGATGGTCTTAGTTTTGTTAATCTTTTAATAATGTTTTGAGCAAGTTAAAAACATCAATACTATAATATTTTTTTAAGCTTATATGTTACTGTGGCATTTTTAATAAATGACTGATTATTATGACATTAAGTTAATAATTATAAAATAGATAAAAGTTTATTAAATAGTTAATTAAAAGAATAATAAACTATTCACACTGTGAACAGTTTTTCATTTCATTACATTGATTATTAAATAAATGAACTCATAATGTTACACATTTAAAAAGATATGCAATTAGAGCGTGATTAATTTCAAATAATTAAATTAGTTTATTATTTGAAATTAATTACTAAAAATAGCTTGCAATTTCCTATTCCATTTGCAAGTTTAAATGCAATAATTATTGTGCTCCAGCAAATAATCATTGTAATATTTGCGAATATGACTGTGGGTACGTAAACTTCCTATGAACCAAAAGAACATTTTTGTTGTTTCTAAGTTGGGTTGAATGACCTAAGTTTCTAAGACATTAGAGTAGCGAATGTGTTTCATTTGGCTAATGCGCTAAGACAATTTTATTATTAAGATCGTGCTACTATGATTCACATTTCAAAACTAAAAAACTTATTTAATCTCATACCATCACAGAGGAAAAAATTAACAGAGGGGTTTTTCGCTGCTTTGTAAAAATCTGTGGTTGTGCACATTCGCAATTTTACCAAAAAGATGACGATAGTTAGAATTGTTCTTGTTAATAGATTTTTAAGGAGCCTGTAAAACTTCGCTGCCATTACTACTGCTACCCATTTACCATTAGGTAGACTATTAGGCTTTTTGACACTTCAGTTTTATGAAAAAAAAAACAATAATAAATACCTGTGTTAAAAACGCTGCATTCTAAAAATATTTAATTTCAATGAGACCACCCCTACTCTATAACCCACTTTATATTGAATTGCAAAGCGATATTACTTTGCAGTTTTGTTTCAGTGACTTGAGTTATGAATACAGGTGCAAAATTTAAGCTCGAACCGTTTCACTTTAAACAGCCTGAACGTTATTCACATTACAACATGATGTATGTTTCTGAGAAGTGATAAGTGGCAAACTTTAACATGAAGATAAAATATGTTTTGCTATAACGCCGCTACAGGAATTATTCATTCGCACCGGTTGTATTTAAACTGACGCTGTAACAAAATTGTATTTTCTCACAGATTAAACAAAAACAATTTTTTTAATGTCGACTATGGTCGACTAAAACAAAACAGATATGCGTGGTAGATCCACTCTGTAGCTGCCTTATATTTGTAGCATGAATGGGTTGGTTCGACCGGGGAAGGACTAGGCGTGAAATGTGCGTGCTTAATGCAGCTGTTTCGAATGGTGTGTGTAGGGAACTGGAGACCATTTTTACTGAAAACGAGGCATTCCATATAGTCCTCAAGGGTGACAATGTATCCTGAATATATTTCTTTTTTGATATTGAGGGTACTTGTAGATGGGCCACAACATCCATCTATCATCGGGTGGATTATGTTCTCGTTTGTCACTCTTTTTCTATAAAAAATGCCACCTACTTTTATAACTATGTAAAGCGCCTGTTAAAATAAGAGCGGCAAAAACATCAGTGCACATTGAATTCAAGCATACCACAGTGCCATGACAAATCAGTGTTACCACTCTCTTGTATAACGTGTCTAACTAGCAGTCAATTGTTTAATAACATAAATTAAAATATGTAGAGCAGTGTTAGTATTATTATTTTTGGCAGCTTTGTCAAAGGTTGCAATGTAATGGCGGTGTAAGAGAATCCATTTCTTCTCCAAGGCACTCCTAGGTAGTAAAGGAGTCCAACCATCTAGTCAAGTTTGTATTTTATACTAGTGATTGCCTCGTTAGTCTAGTTGTTATTAGCGCGACTACTAATCATGAGGTCCTGGGTTTGAATCCCGTGTCGAGCCTTTTATGACATTCGATTCATCTATTCGAACCAGAGTTCTTCTGTCTAAAAATTCTTATTAGAAGCCCGAAGTCGCGAAGATGATCGTGTTTCAACCACGTGTCTCGGAGAGCACGTTAAGCCGTTTGTCCTGCGTCTGCTCTCAGGTTCCATCGGATTACCGCCTCAGCGAACTGTAAAGGTGAGGGAATAGAAAGTGCACCTGTGCATGTGCATACACTCGTGCACTATAATCCTGTCTTGCGCAGATGGCTATTAGTCGCCGTTAATTAGTCACCGGGACTAAAATTCTGTTTAGAGTATTTTAATGTAGTATAGTGTGACAAACGAGCATACAGTCCACCTGAGGTACCTAGTATAAGTTGTTGCTGTGGGCTATAGACATCTAAATCTATCCAAAATGAAGATGTGTTGTCACCCTTGAGGACTAAGATGGAAATCTCGTTTCCAGCAAAAAGGGTTTCTGGTTCTCTACACTTGCCTACCACACGAAACACAGCATCTTCAATCTACTATTTTACGCTGGTATTCTGTTAGAGCGTTGTCCTTCCCCGGTCGAGCTGACCCATTAGTGTTACAACTGTTATACTGATATAGTTTATTATAATTTAGTTTGGAGAACATTATTATCAAATTTTTATAAGACTTATTAAAAAATCACACTAAGTAAATAATAATATTGCTGGTTTTGATGTTACACATTTTTATATAATTAGACAATGTAAATATTAACAAAAGTTTATATTTATCAGCTGCTTTTATTTAGGTAATTGTTCACAAGGTATAGTTGCCGACACGGGTGGTGAACACAGATAAACTGTGGTGGGAGGTAGGTACACTGTCGGGCAAAGTTATTGGATACCTTTATTATTTCAATTCGTAATTTAATATTTTCGGCGACTTTTATGAAAATGTTTACTCGAACACATCAACTTTTACTTTGATACAGTAATGTTGCAGATATTCGTGTCTTTTATTTTATTATCTACTATAAAGTATTTAATGTATACATGGTGATTAGAATTGATTATTTTATTAAGAAAAAGGAAGAGGTGATATGCCTTCCATAAAATCTGGTGTTGCGGTGCGCCGTACAGTAGCTACTGAGACATTAGTCGCCTCAGTAGTCTTTTTATATACGTCTATGATGTTTTTCGCATTACCTAATTTTTTCATGTAACTAAACACTGAATAGAAAATTTGTCGGGATTGTCTATTTAACACCGAATTCATCCTTCTCTGCATATTTAGACCAACATCTGAACACTCAAATTACAACAAAAAAAAATTAACAACAAGAAATAATAAAAACAATTAATAATAAGGAATACACAAACAACAATTAACAACGAGCTAACAAAAACAATTAACGAATATAAACTTATTAAAAAAGTTATCACTAAAATTATTGCTCTGAAGTGTACGGAAGCCGAATGATACGTTCGAAACCAATAGACGACGAGAATCGACTAATGAACCAATCACGTTGAACGTCAGCGTGGTCAACGTCGTATCGACCAATAAAAAAAGTGTGCTCACGACTTATGTCGGCAGTTATACTTCACAATTTATATCCTGACAGGGGAAAACGTCACTCGGACGTTCGTGCAATGTGCAGTATTATTGATCCATTTGTACGTGCCACCGAGACACAAATTGGATTCATTGAGGATTTACGAGTATTTCACTTGAGTTTAACATTCATTTCGCTTAATGATTTCTTAAATTTACGCGAACACTACACATTGAATAAAACTAAATTTACGGATTCTATCGCGTTTATTTAACTGATTTTACTTATTTTTAATTACCGACGTTTCGGGTGCTTTACAGCAACCATGGTTGCTGTAAAGCACCCGAAAGCACGTCGGAATTAAATTATTGTGTGTATTAAATATATTGTGCTACTTAATTATATATTATGTAGCACAGCTGGGTACAGGCGTCCTTTCATTTTTGGAGGGGTTATAGTGCTGATAGTCTGCCGCACTCGTCCAGTGCACGAGTGTATTTCACCTGATTCGAAAACACATTAGTGAAAATAACACGTACTCAAAATATTTCATGTTTCTTTCATACAGGTGTCAGTTGAAATAGCATAAAAAAGTATTTACCAAATTCAGTACTACTAGCGAGGAGCTGGCTGTTTGTTTTCGTTTTATGAAAATGTAAGACGAGCTTTGAGTTGGTTATGGATATTCGGTACTTGATTTTAATTATGTTTTCAGTTTAGGAGGCTTGTCAGGGTTGAGCATGCACCTTTTAAGCTATTTTTGGATGTCGGAAATGTGTGTTGAATTAATTACGAAAAAAAATCGCTAAAAATCACTTTTAACGAAACAAAAATATGTCAATTTGTTCTCGTATTATAAAGTGAAGGTCCGGTACTTGATGTTTTAATTTTGTTTTCAATTTAGGAGATTTGTCAAAACTGTAAAATGTACAGTGAGTTCTAAGTTCCCCAGCTACACGTCTCTTTAATGTGTTTTTTATAGTATAAGGGTGACAAACGAACACACAGTCCACCTTATGGTAAGTGGATGCTGTGGCCCATTGACATCTACATTACCTCGATTAAGAATCAAAATGCAGACGCGTTGTCACCCCTGAGGACTAAGTTGGAATGCCTCGTTTCTTGTAAGAAGCATCTCCGGTTGCAACTACACTCACCATACGAAACACTGCGGCAATAATATAATATTTTACGCTGATATTCAGTGAGAGCGTTGTCCTAGCCCGGTCTAGCCGACCTTTTTTTTTTATAGGATAGGGTGACAAACGAGCACACAGTCCACCTGATGGTAAGTGGTTACTGTGGCCCATAGACATCTACATCTATCCTCGATTACGTATCAAAATGCAGATACGTTGTCACCCGTGAGGACTAAGATGGAATGCCTCGTTTCCAGTAAAAAGGGTCTCCGGTTCTCTACACTCACCATACGAAATACAGCAGCATTAAGCTACTATTTCACGCTGGAATTCTGTGAGAGCGTGGTCCTTCCCCGGTCGAGCCGACCCATTCGTGCTACAACTATACTACTAATATAACTGTAGCATGGCTCTACCACGTATAAAATTTTCAAAGCGGCATTTTATAATATTATTTATAATAAGCGGCCTATTTCCAAAGCGGCATTTTATTTATTTATTTATCATTTACATTCATTATTACAGAAGAGTACAAAGTACGGACGTGGCATTCTCTACCAGTCAAACCATTTATACACAAAAAGTTTAATACATACATCTATCCAAATTATTTTAAAATAATACAAATTTAAAGCATAAATCATTATTTATAATTTTTTGATAATAATGGTCACTATCTAACTTGATCAAACATAATTATTATTTATATTTAGGTTCTTCTAACTGTGACTTCATCCACGTAGATATCAAAACGCTGACGTCAAAAAAGGCGGAGGCTTACTAATCAACTGCATATTTTATTTTATTTTATTTTTTTATAGAATAACGGTGACAACCGATCATACAGTCCACCTGATGGTAAGTAGATGCTGTGGCCCATAGACATTTACATTTAACCTCGATTGAGAATCAGAATGCAGATGCGTTGTCACCCCTGAAGACTAAGATGGAATGCCTCAATTCCGGTAAAACGGGTCACATGTTCTCTACACTCACTATACGAAACACAGCAGCATTAAGCTGCTATTTTACGCTGGTATTCTGTGAGAGCGTGGTCTTCCCCCGGTCGAGCCGACCCATTCATGCTACAACCATAGTATAGATATATACACTATAGCTGCAGCGTGGCTTTACCACGTATTGTAGATATGACACGGACAACTTCGTCAATGGTTCACAATTTTAATGATTTTTTTGGGCAAACGAGCATACGGCTCACCTGATGGTAAGTGATTACCGCCGCCCATGAACAGCTGCAACACCAGGGGAATTGCAGATGCGTTGCCGGCCTTTTAAAAAGGAGTAGGCTCTTTTCTTGAAGGTCCCTAAGTTGTATTTTTATGTGTTAATGTAGTATGTATTTTGCCGCACCGATGTCCGGAAAATCTCTGGTGATAGTTGATTCCACAAGGAAATTGTGCAAGGAAGAAAACTCCTTTTAAATCGCACAGTGGTGGACCGCCAGTCATCCAGATTGTATGGATGTTATCGGGAGGTTTGCCGCGTAGCGCGATCATGAAATTTGGCGGCTTGGATTAATCCGAATGCAAAATCTCTTCGCAGTGCCTGTGAGTTGCGTGCCTTCGCTGACGATTCGAATAACTCTGCGCTGGATGCGATCAAAAGGAAGGAGCTGGCACTAGGGAGCCCCGGTCTAGAGATGGGAACAGTATTCCATGTACGGCCCAACCTGCGCCTTGTAAAGTTGCTGGCGGTGTTCCGGCATAAATTACTGTCCCGCTTTTGGCCTTCTCTTCCAAGTGACCACCAAACTGCACGTCACTTGATATATTGACGCCGAGGATTCCGATATTGGCTAAAGCAAAAAGGGGAGTGCCTTGAAACTGACGAGATACGATGAAGGGGTTTTTTTAGCGTTAAACGCTTAAACTTGTGTCTTCTGGGAATTAACTGGACTAAATTTAGTCGCCCCCCGTACAAGACTTTGTTCAACAAAGTTTAGACCTCAGACACAAGTTTTTCCCGATACACAGTGACGTTTTCCCGAAAAATATTCGCACGGCCGGTGTATAAAACATGCTGTGTGCAGTGCTGTCGTCTGCATAGCAATGAATGTTAGTTACCCTTTTGTAACATGTCACTGATATGCAGAAGAAACAGCGTTGGTGATAGCATGCAGCCTTGTGAAACGTCAGCATTAATGGGCTTGTAATCGGAGCATGCACCTTCTACTACGACCTTGATGCTCCGATCAGCAAGAAAACTGTTGATCTCATTGCACAACTTCTCGGGAAGCCTGTAGGAAGAAAGCTTTTTTTATTAAATTGCTTTAGTTTCTGTGGTGGCTCCATATTAATTTAGAGAAAATATAGGAGTGAAGATTTTGATGTACCTTACTTTTTATAGAAGAGGGGGCAAACGAGCATGCATGCAATAGTCACTTACCATGCGGCTCACCAAATAATAAGTGCTACCGCCACTCATTAACAACTGCAACATCAGGTAATTAAAAGTGCGTTGCCGCCCACTGTGTAGATGACATCATCATTGGTTACATTACTATTTCCCGCGCCAGTCGTCAACTCAGAGTCGAATGTCAATGTCAATGAAAGTCATTTCATTATACTGAAAATCGTTACCGTACCAGCACTACGTTGTGGTCTACTGAAATTAGTTCTGTCTACATAATTATACCATTATTCTACTAAAGGCGAATATCTTTCCTCTGATGAAACCAATTCATTTGTTATAATACAATATAAACATAAGTTAAAACTACACATGTATGCACAACGTAGATTAACTTTTAATTATTTCACTTTTATATTTAGCCAATAAAGTGGAGTGAAATGAAGTTACAGTCTATATACAATATATTTGAAGACACTGGTGTCGTCTCATTATTTTATTTAGTACCCGGTTGACCGAGCTTTGCTCGGTATTTTTCGCTCGATTTTTTTTAATTCGTGAGTTTTGGAAATTATATTTAGATACAAATTACATACTGATGAAATATAAATAATATTTTTTGTTCTTAGCGACATAACAGAAAAAACGGAACTGGTTATTTGAATAAAAAATCATGAATGCAATTATTTTAATTTAAATTTTCGTGTTTTGAAAAAAATACTAAAAAAAGGGCTCAAAAAATAGATTTTCTCAAAAAAGAAAGGAACTTGAAAAAAAAAATTAAAAAAGTCGGTCTGGGCTCGTACCGGGGTTATACGATTCTGTGACCGCCCATTATACCAATTAAGCTATTTATAATCATTAACAATCTGTCAAAATTTACCTTCTTATTCTAACGATATTGTAGCAGTTTTTCATTGCCTAAAAACACGGACAAAAAGACATTTACTAAAAATAAATCCTAGCTAGATCGATTTATTATCCCCGTAATACCCTGGACACTAAATTTTATGAAAATCGTTGGAGCCGTTTCCGAGATCCCGATTATATATATATATATATATATATATATATATATATATATATATATATATATATATATATATATATATATATATACAAGAATTGTTCGTTTAATAGTATAGGATAACACAACTTTTTACATAAGTTTATTGATTCGCTAAGCCCCGAGCTAGTATGACTGTGTTTCAGGAACCAGTTCCTCCCCTAAAAAATTTCTATAATTATATATATATATAATAATATACTTGAAAAGCTATTGAGTTAGATAAACAGGTACAGAAATATAAATAAGAAGTAAAATTTAATTTCAAGCGCTTGATAAAATAATTATTACATTTGTATACATAAAATGGTTCAGTTATTTCAATTTTATATTGAGATATTGAAATGAAATACAGCCTATATACGTATTTATACAACAATCTTTCATTTCTGAGAAGGTTTGTGGGCAATGAAATGTTCACCGTGCTGCACCAATGCGTTTCACATGTCTTCGAATTGTTTTGTTTTTTGTTTTTACGGTCTTGCAGGTTTCCTTATGATGTTTCCTTCAGCACCGAGTTAAAGGTAAACCAGGTCTTATTATTTCAATCAACAATTTTATTCAGTCGGGTTATATTTTATTTCATGGATAACTTTTATCCGACAATTGAAAAATCAGCCCTACGTGACTAAAGAATCGAATGTGAGAAGCTATTTACTTTATGATCTTATTATTTCGAGAAGAAAATTCGAAATTATTTTATTTAGTATTGTATTTTATTGCTAGTTGGGCAGGTTTTTGTCAACTTTAATCGCATGGCTTGTCAGCGCCGCACGCACATGAAATCGTGACGGAGTTGGATTTATTATGGGTTAAATACGTAAGAGATGTAGTAGCTCAGGGGCTAAGCGCACGCTGTAAGTTTCACAGAACGCGGGCAACCCGAATTCGATACCTGCCAGCACCATTGAGATTATTATTTTCAATTTTAAGTGCTGATTTACCCCGTGCTCTGCGGCGAATGAAAACATCGTGAGGAAACCTGCATATCTAAGAAATTAGAAAATAATATTTCGAAGACATATGAAGATCTTATAGGGCCTTTTGCGACACCCACAGGATGAAATGTGAAGATTGATACTCTTACGCCGCCACCACATTGTTGTTAGTACATACGTCGGTCTGACATCACTCTCGCGAAGCGCTAGCCTTCCCGACCTCAGCGGCGGATCTGATCTATGGCTCCGCCACCAACCAAGATCCGGCTGCGGAGGGTCGGGAGAGCAGCGCCTCGAAATACCGTCAGTCCTCTCCCGCCGCAGCCCCACCACCACTACATCAAAGGTGCGGCCCCGTTTGAGTCACGGAGGATAGGGCGATTGGCGCATCGCCATACCAACCCCCGCGACTCTACCTGTAGTGGCAGGAGGAGAAGACACTCCTCTCACAGCAGCGCACAAGCACACATCCGAAGTGAGCTCGCCAAGCTCACTCGGAGTGGCCACCTCGGGCCAGCCATGTGGGTTCCTCTTTGTGCACCGCGGGTGACCAAACAAGAGCCACGAAGCCCCCCCCCCCCCGCCACGACAAGGCGGGAACCTTTTCTGGGGGACATCAACTTAACTTATAATACAAACACTCATGCCTGGGTAACAGGGCTAGGCAGAGCTTACATTTACGATCCTGATAACACTTCTCTCGTTTTTGGTGAGGCTCTTTCTAGTGATAGTTCATATATATATATATATAGGTTAATGTACACGAAAATATTGTAAAAGTATATTCTGATGGTAAATAATCAAGGTAATTGGCGAGACGAATGTATTGAGATTCATAATACACATCGTCATTATCATCATCATAACATCTCTTCATAACAGACATAAGTCAAAGAATGGGATAAGAAACGATCCTGAGCCACCTGAACACTTCAACTTACTGCAACTTTTATGAGGTCGTTACCAGCAGGTCGAATTATAATTAGCAGTGTTAGTTCGATTTCCGGGAAATTACTTGTTAATACCAAACTCATATTTAGTTATATATATATATATATATATATATATATATATATATATATATATATATATATATAGGTTAATGTACACGAAAATATTGTAAAAGTATATTCTGATGGTAAATAATCAAGGTAATTGGCGAGACGAATGTATTGAGATTCATAATACACATCGTCATTATCATCATCATAACATCTCTTCATAACAGACATAAGTCAAAGAATGGGATAAGAAACGATCCTGAGCCACCTGAACACTTCAACTTACTGCAACTTTTATGAGGTCGTTACCAGCAGGTCGAATTATAATTAGCAGTGTTAGTTCGATTTCCGGGAAATTACTTGTTAATACCAAACTCATATTTAGTTATATATATATATATATATATATATATATATATATATATATATATATATATATATATATGTATATATATATATATATATATATATATATATATATATATATGTATATATATATATATATATAGGTTAATGTACACGAAAATATTGTAAAAGTATATTCTGATGGTAAATAATCAAGGTAATTGGCGAGACGAATGTATTGAGATTCATAATACACATCGTCATTATCATCATCATAACATCTCTTCATAACAGACATAAGTCAAAGAATGGGATAAGAAACGATCCTGAGCCACCTGAACACTTCAACTTACTGCAACTTTTATGAGGTCGTTACCAGCAGGTCGAATTATAATTAGCAGTGTTAGTTCGATTTCCGGGAAATTACTTGTTAATACCAAACTCATATTTAGTTATATATATATATATATATATATATATATATATATG
>JAUPFT010000021.1:40058862-40060941 GCA_036936625.1 Parnassius smintheus behrii
GAGACGTATCACTTATATATGTATACGGTTACCGGTACAGCTCTTAATAAAGTCCACTACTTAATAAAGGCCTCCACCATAGATTGCCTCATATTATATTTCATATATTGCGATTGATTGAGTCATTTATATTTTCCATTGTTGCCCCGCTTGGCAAGCGGGTTGGCAACTGCAGCTTTTTATTTTAAGTGGTTATTAGGAAGACGCCTCTCTCCATCTCTTGATTTGTTTCCCTCTGTCGCCTCATATGACATTCACGGGATGAAAAGAGGTAGTGGGTATTCTTACACTGCCACTATACGGTCATATATATATATATATATATATATATATATATATATATATATATATATATATATATATATATATATATATATATATATATATATAGTTTAGTTTTACTAGATGGTCGGCCGATTAGGTAAGTCCAACTTCGACCGAGAGGTCAATCGACGGATTCAACTCGGCTGGGCAGCGTTCGGGAAATTACGACGCATCTTCTCGACAGGTATACCTCAAAACCTGAAAACTAAGTTGCAACCAGTGCGTGTTGCCAGTTATGACCTACGGAAACGAGACATGGTACTTCACTGCTGACCGTATGAGGACGTTCAAAGTCGCTCAGCGAGCTATGGAGAGGGCTATGCTCGGAGTTTCTCTGCGTGATAAACTTAGAAATGAGGATATCCGCAGTAGAACCAGAGTGAACGACATAGCCCAAGGGAATAGTAAGCTGAAGTAGCAATGGGCCGGCCATATAGCTCGAAGAACCGACATATGTTGTGGAAAAAAGGTTCTCGAGTGGCAGCCTCGTACCGGTAGGCGAAGTGTAGGGCGACCCCCCACTAGATGGAGTGACGACCTGGTAAGACATGCAGGAAGTCGATGGATGCAGGTGGCTCAGGACCGTGCTTTGTGGCATACCTTGGGGGAGCCCTATGTTCAGCAGTGGACTTGTGAAGGGCTGTAATGATGATGATGATGACTAGATGGTAGCGGTGGTAGATGGTGGTTCCTACCGCTAATTAACAGTGATTGAAATGCTGTCTTGTCAGAAAGGCAAAAGAAAGCAATTATAGTTATTATCCATGATGGCTTCCTGGCATGCAGTGGGACGTTTCTCATTAATTCTTGCGGTCTGTGTATTTTACCACATACAATTTGCAAATGAAAATGTGTTTAAATTTAATTTAATTGTTTCATGGTACCAAGTTTTCTAAAGTTAACTAATTTCTAGTCAGTATTCATATACTGATTCTGTTAACGCACTAAAAGAGCACACAGGTTTTTTGTTACATGTTGAATATTTAAAAAAAAAAACATACCCCCACACTTTGCCCGTCTCCAGAGCAGAGGTAATGTACATACCTCAATTACACAAGATCAAACATCCAGACCCGAAAAAGCTATTTGTAGTCCATAAAAATAATTATTCCGTGCATCATTCAAACCCGAGGCCCTCATCGCTGCGGCTAAAGGTTAAGCCACTAAGCCACGAAGCCGTCAATTTTCTATAATGTTTAATGTATTTTGCGAACATAAATAAAATCACATACTTAATTGAAGTATTGGCGTTTAAAGGCTAAGGTTATACCGTTCATTCGAGTTTATTGTCTGTACTACATTCGATGAATGCATCAATGCACAATAACACAGTTGCAGTCATAGATGAATGATTGGTCTCGCTGCAATCATTCATCTCTGGTTGCAGTATTGCAGTTCAGTTCAGGTTCAGTTCAGTCGCTAATCGCTATACGTACGCTGCGCACGCGTCGCTCTTAAAATTAGCTTATTATTTGATTGTTGAAAATGTTTTTGGAAGTCAAGTCACCCAAAATGGTTGCTTCTGTACCTTATAACAAGTAAGTTTAAAATTCACTTTAATATTTAACTTTCGTAATTCGTAACTTGAGATATGCAAGTCTTAATTTGTTTTGGATTTTAATTCGCAAACGTGCGTTGTTGCAATGCAATTTAAATGCTGGCATGTTTAAAAAAGAAGGGTATGTTGTGGTAAAATATTTGTCTTGAAATATCAAGTACCTACTCGAGTGTTTCGAATTTTTCTTTAACTATATA